>OMLM01007035.1:10419-53799 GCA_900302695.1 Helostoma temminkii | reverse complement strand
AGGTGCCCTTTGACATCAATATACGACACCAACCTACCTTGACATTCTGGGAATGATGCCGGCTGCCAGTTGGACCTCTCAACAATATAATCAGTTACAGGGTGGAAACATCACAAGCTTGACTCACTTTACGAAGCACAACAAATCTGAAGTAGTTTTCAGAGGACATTTTTTTCTCATGTTAGCAAAGATGCTAATTCAGAGACAGAGCCAGTAACTCAAGTTTGCTAAACGACACTGGCAGAATGAAGCTAGGGTGATTTTGTCAACAAAAGACAACAGCAATGACTGATTTTTGATTAACTCAAATATATAAATCAATTAACAACTTCAATTGACAACCACTTCCTGGAAATATCTTGTTACAACATGTGTCTCATCCAATCATTTGACATCCCCAGGCATGTTACGACCGTTGGCGTCTTAATACAGATGCTAAAGACGTCAACGGGGAAGGGTCATTATGTAAAGCTGTGGGATGAGAACTCTAAATACACACTCAGGTGACTGCAGAGCAGCACATATGATTCACATCATCCTCATACTCATAATATCCTATGCATGGGGGCACGTTATTCTTGGGAGACACTGCTCATTGGAAAGGTAGTAATCACTTACCGATATTTGTATTGATTTGCAGCAGAGCTATGTCCTCTAAGACTGTGTCCATAGAGACGAGTAGCAATTAGCTTAATTATTTCATTAAGGTTAATGTGCTGGTAATTCTTAATTTTAAGGCACTGAGCTGAACAATCAGTCACATGTAAACGCTTATTCCTGGTCAAATAGCGCTGCATTTTTATTTTTTATCTCGAAAGATTGTCGCTATGATGATCTTTTGCAATATGACCTCATACTGTACATGATAAAAAAAACAAAACAAAGACACACAAAAATCATTTCTGTACATGTCTAACTTTTCATCAGATGATGCAGTTTCATCTTTATCCAAACAGTTATGAAAATGTTTTATAAGGCTACAACTTGCTGAAGTCTCTCTACACGCTCCTTCAACTTAAGTAATGTCAAACCTTCTGATATAAGAGTGACAAGGTTTTTTACTCGACAGCAGCAATATACTCACAGCGTGGGCTCTTGCTCTTTCTGTGGTTGCCATGTCAACAAGTTCAGGAAGACGGGTCAGGGTAAAAAAGGGCTGTAGCTTCCCTTCTCTGTGCTGTTAAATGTCTGGATAATAGACAATAGTCAATTTACCCGAGGAGGCTGAC
The DNA here is from genome assembly GCA_900302695.1 of Helostoma temminkii. NCBI lineage: Eukaryota > Metazoa > Chordata > Actinopteri > Anabantiformes > Helostomatidae > Helostoma > Helostoma temminkii. The sequence goes on along the minus strand of OMLM01007035.1, from coordinate 52,570 downwards.
GTCTACCTGCTCATCTATCCATCCACCTGATAGCTGAGGCGAGTGTGATCTGTGGCCAGTGGGCACAAGTTCATTTCCTGCCGTGGTCAGATCATCATGTTGAGGGGTAACAGAGTAACAGCGTTAGTTGTCGTCGGTTTTTAAGAAAACAAAATAATCCAACATGTGGTCTCACTATAACAACGATCTTCCTCAGTTGGGGGTCAAGTGTCTTCACGAACCTGTTTCTCTGTTACAGTTTCCCCCTCCGACCAGCTGAGGCAGTGTCCCCCGGAAGCCTCCATATTTTGGTTTCCTTTGTTTTGTCTCTTCACTTGCTTCCGGGGCCTGTCTCAGCTGGTCTGAGTGAATTCAGGTGTGGGTTTTTAGCAGGTATGTTGTGTTTAGTTATCACTGTGTTTGGGTTTTTCAGTTTGTCTTCGGTTCGTCATCGCTAGTGTGTCATATGTCTGCATCGTTTGTTCCTTGTTCCTTCTATTCACCTTTTCCCCGACCTCTAGCTTTGTTCACCACGGTACCAAGTAAGTTCACAGAATAGTAAGTTAGTAGTCAGCTTGTTTGTTTTCTAGTTAGTCTGTTAGTCCAGTCAGCTTTTGTACAGTTTGTCAGTTCCAGTCTTGAGCTGTGATTTTGTTTTCTTGTGAGATTAGTCTGCTATTAGTCTGCCTCCTTTTGCAGTGTTCCCTTGGTTCTTCCTCCTTTTAAGGGGTTTTTGTGTTGTCTTATTAGCTCTAGCATTTGCATGTTTATTCAGTCTGCTCTGCTAGTCTGTACCTTGTCTTTGTAATAAACCAGAATTGGGAATTGCACTCTGACTTCATTGTGTATACTGCGATTGGATCCGGTTGTTAGCCTGTTTGTCGCATTCTCTCACCACTACAGGTAACTTTCACTCTAAGTGTTTATTTACTACGATCCCAAAAAGTGCTAAATTGCGTGCACAATCATTATATTGCACGTTTCATTGATGGGATTGTCAAGAATCATGTCATGTCATTCAGTGTGTTCCGAACTTTATGGCCCATTCTCAAGGATTTCCTTGCAAATGCAGTGATGCAAAACGTTTTGGCATGACAGGTTAAGGGCGACTACTTCTGGCTTCACAACAGCTCATAGCTGACCCAGCAGCTCCGAACATGCATCTCCGGACAGACAATATGTTTATTCTTTCATTTCTCACAAGCCATCTGTGCAACAAGCAGATTACACCTGCCGTCTGCATTTCGAAGTCTGATACATTTATTTCATTATACATTTTCATTTTCTTCTGCTTGTATTTTGTACACTCAGACCAAAATAATAATATGAATATTTATAAAGTACAGTCCTCAGTGTGTATCCTTAGTAAATCAGTTTGCCAGTGATATCAAGAGTAGTAGTTCTGCAGACTGTCACTACGCAGCCTGTGAAAACAGCTGTTGAATGTCCTCTGTGGATCTGTAGGACTTTTGTTGTCATCACATGAGTATCTTGGAGACGACATCTGTATATGCAAGTCACTGTTACAGACTGAGTGCATGGGGAAGGATGTGGCTATTTAGCATGCAGCAACAATCAAAAGACTATCATGCAGGAGTGTGGGAGGTGCAGGATTAAGGGATTTTGTTGTCAATAGAGTTTGACCCACACTAGGGACGGATATCATAGCCACTGCTGCAGCATTTTTCAAAATAGGCATAAATATTGGTTTTCAATATTATCTTTGTGGAAGGGTAGTACTAAATTACTCTCTGTCAATTAACCACAGTATTGGTTATTCAAGCCAGGTTCCTTCAGTCATCACGTCAACGTGCCCTTGAGCAAGTGTCCTTGGTTAAAAAGCGCTATATAAATTCAGTTTATTTACTGACCTCACTTATTTACATCCTGCTCTCCCTTTTTCATTACTTCTCTTCATTGACTGATGGATTTATCAGCGGCCGCCGAACACGTGACCACAGACACACTCGAGCAAAAAGACGGCTCCATCTCTCTGCCAAATCTAAAGGAGAATTTAAAAACAGCAGGTCTCGTTTGCATGTTTTGACGGGTTCACACTTGGATGCTAATGAGCGTCCAAATGTATAGTTGTCACACAGCACCAGGAAAAATGGAAACGGTAAATGCTTAACAACAAAACCACAAATCAGAGTAAACGTTTGTCTGTGTTTCAGTGGACAAGAAGTTGTAACTGTTCACAAACAAATAATGAGCCAAGCTCACAGGGTTGTCAGGGTTTATAATCTTTTACAAATAACAAGCCTGGTGTTGGACTGGTCGGATTTGCTTTCTAAGGTTTTCCCTGAGGCAATATGACGACACCAAATGCCACTTCTCTACCACAACTGCATAAGTAACAGGACGGAAAAGCAGATGTGTGGAGTGAATAAACATGAAAACATCTGAGTGTGTGTCCTTTACTTTCCTTTCAGCAAAAAAAGCGACTAAATCCTTGTTTGCAGAGCTATTTTGCTCCAAGACCTTGTGGTGAAAACACTGCAAGGGAAGCAAGAAAACTGTAATCCTCCTTTTGCATTTATTATTCAGTATGTCAAGGTGCCCAGTGTGCTCACTCCTCCATGTTTAGCATTCTGTTACAGGCAATGCCGTGACTTTCTGAAGCATGCTGACGAGAGGATGGCTTTGTGATGAAACAGAATAAGACAACGGGATTAAATGAGAGTGAATGGTAATGTAAGCCCCAGAGGACAGAACAACGAATGCAGTACAGTCAGGAGATTCACAACCAATCTTACACTTACAGTATCAAGGCATAAAGGAGACTGCCACAAAGTTAAAAACTCAAAATAACAACAGGAGGTCATAGCAATTAATCCCAGGACCAGACAGGAAAGTGGTGGTGAATTAAATAAACATAACATCCTCCTCAACCTCTAACACCATCAGCACCATGCAGAAAACTGTATTTAAACCCAGCACAGCAGCTGAGTGTCCAGTAACAAAAGTCTAATTATAGTGGATAAATCCCAGGAGTAAACTGTGAGGAACTGTGTGAATGTAAAGCAGCTGAAAATCTGCAAACGCGCCCAGAAAAAGTTTGATAAAAAAGAAGTTCAAGTTCAAGCAACAACCAAACTTTCCAGAAAAAAAACTTTAAAAGTTTGAAATAATCCAAAAAACTACTTTTACAGGCAAAAAGTACATTTACTGTATGTTTAAATACTTCCACCAGTGCACCCCATTTTATAAGATAGTATGAGACACATTGTTTCATATTATGCTCTGTTTATTTCGCAAATTCCTCTTTATGGCAAATTTTTTCATCATTTGCACAATGCTTTACTGTACAGTTCTTCCACAAAAAAAAATGAAGAGTGAACGTAACACACAGCAGGGTAATTACGAACAGGAGACCTAAAAGAGGGGCTACTTCTGTCACACGGATGTGGTTTGGAATCCATAGTTACGCTGCAGACTACCACCCACAAATGACTCAAACATCACCAATCACAACAGAATAATTTCAAGACACTGTACCTATTAAGGTCAAGACTTCACACTGTTACATATAGAGAAACCCAACCAGGCTCAGGCTGGGTGGCCATCTGCCTCGCCCGGTCGGGGTAGGTAGAAAATGCAGACAGAAAAGAAGAGCAGACAATAACAGACAGACAGAGCATGATCAGAAAAGTGCCAGCAGAAAGCGAGAGAGAGGGGGGAAGGGGAGCGAGCAAGTGGCAGAATAGATATGAGGGGATGCCTTCGGGGAAAAGGGTGGGAGGAAAAATGAGAGAGTTTCAGAAATAGAGATAGAGAGGGCGAGATAATGAGAGATAGAAAGAATAGGTTAGACAGGAAAAAGTGACAAAAAAAAATCGTTATGGATTAGTGGACCAATCGAATCGTTGTTGCTGTCGGAGAGAGGCCACACTGCACAGCCTCCCTCAGGATCAGCAAATACAATAAAAACGCTCCTTCACCATCCGATTGTTTATGAGTGTTCGTCTCCCCTTCTATCCCTCTTTTTCCTCTCTGTCTCGTGCCTTCTTTCCAAATTAATCAGCGCATCTCAGCTGAGAAGCCAGAGGAAGGAACGACACACGTAGCCGTTCCCCTCTCTCCGTTTCCCCATCATTTACGCCGCCTCCTCTTTCATCCTATTATAGCTCATTTTTAGTCCTCCCTTTTTATTCTCGCCCCCTTCTCGCTGCTTCCAGCTCCATCATCTTATCCCCTTCCTGCTCCATCTTCAGGCATCATTTTCATCATCCCACCTTCTCCATCTCCTGTCCTCTCCCCCGCAGGCCTATATGGAGTGTTGGATACGTTGAACTGGGGTGTCTGGGTAGAGGAGGTGGGTCAGGAGGACTTTCAATCCACTCAGTGAAACCCAAACTCGTCTTGGGATTGTGTGGAAGCGGCTCAGGCTCCAAGACAGCACTTTTCTCATCAGGTTGAGTTTTGAGTTAGATAAATACTTGGCCAAGGGCAAGTGTGACGAACAGGAGATGTTTCCTCAGTGCTTTCCTTCTTCGCTTCCTTCTTTCATCTCTCCTCACACCCACTTTATTCCTCTCCTCCTGAGTCTGGTAAGTCTCTTCTGCTTAGGACTCACAGCCATCATGCTGGGCTCCCCAGGCCAAATCGGCTACATCCTTCCACCTGACTGGGTGCATCACTGGAGCCTCAAAACCCTTTTTGAGCCCAGGTAATTCCCATAATTCCATGCGAGCTGGAGCCTGTCAAGTGAGGCTTGTTCACCAAGTAAAAATAATAATATGGTATGAGTCTTAAAAGTGCACTTTTCCTTTTGGAGATCCCTTTTGGGAATACTGACATATTTTATTTTGCAAACACATTAAATAACGCTCACATACCCCCAACTCTTTTTGTCCTGCACTTCACAGTTTTGCAGAGCACTGGCTTCTTCTCGTCGCTTTGTGGTCCTAACCTGCGTCACCTGTGTGATCCAGGTGTCCTTGTAAATTACCTGCAATGACTCTTTGTCACCTAAGAGCGGTCAGTTGATTAGGAAAGGAAATCATCTCTCCAATTAAACAATATTTGGAAATATTTCATAATCTATGCAGTCATCTAGTACTGTGACCTTTTTGGTTTTGCAATGTTAGCGTCAAGAACAAGAATGTGCTAAATGGTGGCTGGAGGAGGAAGATTACAGGAATCTGGCTGAGGAATTTCAATTTAATAGAAAGGTCTTACACAAGGCTTATGCAGTCCTTTCAGATTATAATTACAATCTCTCCTCTTAAATCACTGCTATTTGTTAAGTGCATGTTACTGGCAAAGTGATATTTCTGTGGAACTTTTAACATGTTGTGGCTCATGAATACTAATGCCGTCCTTTGGTTAAAGACCTCATTCACCTTAGGAAACTCATACAAACTGCAGCAAAAAGACAACAAACATGCAGATGTCACGATCACTAAAGTGATTTCTTTTGTAACTTCTAAAATATTGAGATACTTATACATAAGTATTTTGAAGCAACTCTTTTTGTGGAAATTGTCTTTATTTATTCAGGTAAATCCCATTATTATAGATTAAACAGGTTTTAAAACTGGCCAAGTTTAAATGCAGCAGTTTTGAACAAATTATCGTCATAAGGTTCTCAGTAGATCTGGTCACATCAAATTTGGCATTTGGCAAAAGCTAGCAGGTGAATCTGGGGGTTATAATTTGTTGTCAAAATGCCATTGTATTTGTTTCAAGATGATGGTTTTGTGGGTTTCTGCATATTTGTCTACTTTTCATTATCAACATGGCTTTATAATACCCCTTCAAGTATTGAATCAAGACTGACTTGGAATAAACTACTTATAAATCTGGTATTTGACCTGAACTGGGCAGCTGTAGTTTATAGCATCCTGCTGTAAGTGAAACGTCTAAATGCTAAAATGCGACTTCACCTGCTTAAAGATTGTTTGTTTTGGTATTTTGGCGCCTCTCAAATAAAGCAACCAGTAAAAATACTAATATGAATGGTGCTAGCAACCATCAATTCATTTTAACAACCACTTTCTGCCATGTATAAGTGGCACTGAAGAGGTAGGTTCCACAGCAGAGTTGTTTGGGTAACCTAAGCATTTTACAGGTGAGAGGGGAAATATCGTCCCTCCAGGATCAATTGGATCCGTCTCCGAATCATCTCCCAGGTGGATATACAGTATCCCCTACACAGATTAAGGACCAGCAGTTCTACTAATAACCTGAAATCAAAACTCCTCACCGTCTTCCTGTAAGAGCAAATAGTAATTTCACCAGATTATCTGTGTTGGTGTTTTAAAGAACGAAGTCTACAACCTCAACATATTGAAAAACCAGATGACACCTCTGAACTGATGTGGGTGGATTCTAGATATTAGAAAATAAGGAATGCATGAGTGCATGTAATCCTCCGTAATCCAACAAAGATGTGGTACTGCCTCTGCATTATTGCAGACACATTGCCAATTAAACTCCTAACACTGAGATCAGTTTACATTGCATTTTAATCTTTTAAGATGCGAGATAAAGTGATCACACCATCGTCATCACTTGCTGTGGTTTGGCCAAGAGACATTGGACCCTGATTAGTGATTACTGGCTCGCTGGAATGAAATTAAACACAATTGTTCTAAGAGTCCATGCTGCTTTGAGTAGGGCGTTATGCGGCGTATTAACTGCTACATAGAATGTACAATCAACTATTATCATATTCACACCCAGATGTTGCCATTGCCCTATATGTATCAAATGTAAGTATCTAGAAATCAGTAATTTTATTCCTGAGGTGGCTTTTATATTTTCAGAGGGTTTTCCTTCTCCAATGAATACCTTCTGTCGTATTACCTGTGATACAGTACATTTGTGTGCTTCAAAAGTGCTGCATGAGCAGGAGCACGATGACTGAACAAGAGTTTCCATGTGCCTTTTGCATTTGTGTTGCTGATTTTAAAGAACACTAGAAATATTAAAAAGAACAGCATCCCTCAACATTAAAACACTCCTGCTATATGATTGTTTACCCTTTACATTAAATTCTTACATTATTATATTCCTCACATCGATCCTGTAGGTTTGTCACTGAAAATAACCACTTCTTTGACTTGTTGAGACGGTTTTTCACATTGCTCAGGAAGGAGAAAGTCGTCTGTTGAGTGAAAAGGTCACTTTGCTTTTTTCTGCCCTTTCTGAAGTTATTTTTAGTAATATGAAAACGTTGAGGTTTCAGAATTATGAATCCTTTGTAAGGCTACATGTACTTATCTGATTTGGTAAACTATTTAGAGAATGCATAAGTACTGAGCAAGAGATTACCACTATCCATTAATGATTATTAATCAATGTGTTTTTATACAATCTATTTCGACTCTGATCTGCTATCAGGTGCCCCCCTGTATGAACAGTCAACTGTGAACACCAGTGATCATCATCATGTAAAAGCTGTCTTAAAAACCCATGGTTCAAGTTGGTATACTTGAAGATCTTGGTATACTTCATGATCGACTTGAGAATAAATTTGGTGTCTCCGGATTGGCTCTTACTTGGCTAAAATCCTGTTTATGCAAGTGTACACAGTTTGTCTCTTATAACAACACCTCATCAACACTTGCTGATGTGAAATATGGAGTACCACAGGGCTTGGTACTTGGTCCCTCTTCTCTCTTTATATAGGGCAAATTATACACAGTCAAGGAATTAATTTCCACTGCTATGCAGATGATCTTTCTGAGATTCCTAAACTGGACTAATGCTTTAAAAAGCTGGATGTCACAAAATATTTTACTCCTAATCTCTAAAAAACAGAAATGCTGGTTATTGGCCCACCCCAATACAGTCACCAGTTTGATCAGTTCACCATAACTCTTGACAAGAAAACTGTGTGATTTCTCAGAGCTTGACTTACAAAAACCTAGGAGTTACATTTGACCCCTTTCCTCTTTTGAACAGCACATCAAAGATATCCCTAAGATTATTGCTAAATTCTGTCTTTTCTGTCTGTAGCAGATGCAGAGATTTTGATTCAAGCTTTTGTGTCATCTAGACTGGATTATTGTAATTTTCAGGCTTGCCACAAGCCAGTACTAAAAGTCTTCAAATGGTCCAGAATGCTGCAACTAGAATTACACCAGCTCTAGCTTCCCTCCATTGGCTACCTGTCAGAGTCAGATCAGACTACAAGGATACTCCCATTCTCTCTGACCTGCTCCACTTCCTGCTTCCTCTGTAAGATCCTCTTAAACCTTGTATCCCATCACGTGCCCTCTGCTCTCAGAATGCAGGGCTCTTGTCTTTCCCCTTAGGGTTAAAAAGTCATCAGCTGGTGGCAGGACCTTTTCCTACGGCGCCCCCCTGCTCAGAAATAACCTCTTCACTGGCATCAGACAGTATCCCTTAACCTTTAACTAATGTCTACTTGTTATTAACCCTTGACGGTGGGTTTTAGATACCAAGGACTAGCTGGCAGAAGCTGCTACACTCCCATGATGATGTCTCTGTCCATGGTTGTTAATGCTCTGCTGTTCTTTTCTCTTGTTTTCTCTTCTTTATCTCTATACTGTTTTCTCACCGCAACCGGTCAAGGCAGATGGCCACCCACTGTGAGCCTGGTTCTGCTTTAGGTTTCCTCCGTTAAAGGGAGTTTTTGTAATGATTGATCTTAATATGTAAAATGCCTTGCAGTGATTGTGATTTGGCACTATATAAATAAAATGTTATTAAAAATTTATTGAGATCACGTCTTCTAAAAATATTCTACTACAATGTGCTGATGCTGTAATTACATACAATCAAATTGAATTAGCTATTTGCCAATTGGTGTTTAATAGTGCTGATTGAAGTTTCATGGTACTTTTCTATTTTCTAAAGCACAGCATGTCATGTCTAGTGCTATACAGTTGCAAGAAAAATTCCAATTCCTGGTTTTCTGCATAAATTGGTCATGAAATGTGATCTGATCCTCCCCAAAGTCACAAACATCAACACACACAATATTTTTAAGCTGCTTAAACACACACAGCTGTGAACGTTCGTGTCTATATTTAATACAGCCAAATAAACAAACTGAGTTGTGGTGGAAAGTAGGTGAAACAGTGGTTTAATAGCAGGTTGAGCCACTTTTAAACTGAAATACCAATGCATGCTGTAAACCAGGAAACTGTAACGGTATGTGTTGATGTGCACACATAGTAGGTTTATGCGAGTTCCTCTGCACATGGGCTCATTTAGGAGTTTAAGTTTTGACTTAAAGAGATGCCTATGAACAGGGAAGCGTGCACAAGCTCAGGGAAGCTGTTGAGCTCTCTGCTGATGGCCACAGATAGAGCTAAGTGGCCCATTAATCCTAAACTGTCTAGTGACAAACAGGCTGTAGGACACGTGGGAGGGCAGCTGGAGATGGACGTGGGAGGGGGGCCTTCGCACGGATTGGCCTTCCTCACGGTAATAGGAAGAGGAGTCATTCAGATGTGAGTGTAGACACTGTCCTCTGACTCAGTCTGGGTCGATTATATGAGGCAACAATAGACTGACTTTCAGGCTGACATGCGAACAGACAGTAGGACAGAGGGACAGAAGCAGAGCGGCAGAATCGTTTGCTTGAAAAACAGCTCAGGAACAGTCAAATGTCCACTTGGAGTCAAAAGGTCTGCAACCTCATGTATGTCCTATTATTGTCAAAGCTATTTCAGAAGGGCCTGGATAGCATTTAATTAAATCTGACACAAATGTCTTCTTGACATAAACTGTCTTACTTAAACTCACACATTTATGGATTGTAATTACAGCGGATCTTTGACACAACTTGTGCTTTTACAGTCTGAATGGATAACACGTTGCACTGCATGGTCTACAAACATTTGTTGTGTTCACTTTGTTTCTGAGCCATTCAAGGCCTCTTTCCCATATTCCAGTCTTCCTGTCCTGTTACAGTATTTAGTTATTTCCTGTTCTGCTCTCTCTCCAGTCTGACTCACTCATCCAATCAGTACCTTTATAAGCAGGCCTGCCAAATTCAGCCCTCTGCCAGATTGTCTGCGAACCTGCCTACAGCTAGCCATTCTTCAGCCTTATCCTGTCCAACCTGATCTTCTGTGCTCTCAACCTGCTTTTTGCCCTTGAAAATCTGACCCTTCCTGTTCTGAAATTTGATTCTGATTTGGCTTTTGGACTTGAAAAGTGATTTGGAAAGTGGATGAATGACTCTGTTAATCTCTGTGTCTGCCTAGCTATCTGGATCTGACTCTGTTCTGACCTTGTTTTTAAAAACTGTTTGTGGATACTTTGCGACCTGTTACCTCCTGGACCTGGAAATCCATTTGGTCATTGGATTCTCCTACTACAATTCTCAGTAGAGATATTTGTAGCAGCCCTTTTTCCTGTGTGAATAATAACAACTGATACTTTATTAATCCCTTTGGAATTTTTTTGTCGACAGGCTGCCCCTTTGAGACCAAGGGTCCAGGGTTTAGTGTCTTGTCCAGGCAGACTGGACAAAAACACCAACGTTAAGGTTTTATAGATGACTGCCCTACCAACTATGCCACTATTGCCTCATGTTGGCGTTTGCGATTTAATGTTCCTCGGAATTATATCTGTAGAACCTGAACAACTTGGAGGCTGACATCTTGTTCACCTATAACCTAAAAGTAGTCCTGTTCTCTCCGACCTGCTCCCTTTCCTGCTTCCTATTATCTCTGGCCATCTACAAACATTATCCTTTACTTAATCTCCAGAAGTCAACAAGTTAGTACAGATTATTTTTACAAACACGTACTTGCTCCTAAACCAGTTTCTCCTCCAATTGTTATTTCATGTGCCTAGGGATCTAGTCCACTCACCTGTTCTGTTCCCTCACAAATCAGCTAAAGCCTGATACTTTTAATAAACATTCTTTTAAAACCAATCTGAGCATCACAAAGGGTACCAAGATGACTAAAGGAACTATTGTTTAGTTGAGACAGATTTCACAGATTTTACCTAATCATAAGGGTTTGAGGTAAAAAGTCCCACTGTGCTATGCATGCATTTTTCCACAGCCTGGAATTTAGGTTGAGGAAATTTTTGTATTTGAAATTTGTTTTGCATATCTGTTACACTTAAATGATATGGGCCAGGCAGGTTGGGACAGCTTTTTTAACCGTAATAAATGAAATAATCATTTAAAAACTGTATTTTGTATTTACTCAGGTTATCTTTGTGTAATACTGAAAATGTGTTTGATGATCCGAATCATGTGTGACAATATGCCAAAAAAGAAAAGGGGGGCAAATTCTTTTTACCTCACTATACAACTTGTACCTTCAACTTGTCTTGGGACTTATACTTGTTAATTATATCAAACTCATTGCCTGTAAATTCAGCCTGTCAATGCTTCACCACGATTGACCACAGGGCCAATCAGAGATCACCAGGCCCGAGATTTCGTCCATCCTCCCTCAAGACAAAACATCCGTGTCACATTTGGCATCTTGTCACCAACAGAGAGCATCAGTCAAGAGAGATTAACTTTGGATTCAAGGAAGAGAGGAGTTCAGGGAGGAACAGACAGGAGACCTGACACACAACACTTGACCGAGGCAACATCCTTAATTTATTTTTTCCTAAAAGAGTATTTTTGTCTAATTGTTTTCTTCTTTTGTTCTCCTGGTATGTTCCTATGCAACCAGCAAGAAAATTGTATGCAAATGTTTGAGGATTGTAAAGAGGGATAGTGAACATTAGAAACATACTTGAGAATAAATACTAAATATATACTTGAGCCATATCTATTTTAGACTTTCTCTTTATTTGTCATAAACAACTAGAAAAACCATGACCTCAAGGAGATAGAGTTGCCAAGCTCCATCAACCAGAGGACCTGTTATTATTTGATATGTTTTCATTGTTTATTCTTCTGCCTAACCCTTCGGTCAACTCGGTATCAATCAACTCAGATCATGTTCTTATGATCTAATATAATCTAAAGAATAGTCCCATTACTACAAGGTATTTAGATATTTTTGTGCCACTGTCTAAAAGTGGCTATACTTTTTAGGTTGTATTAATACTTGAAAGGTTTTCAATGACATGTCACATTTTTATACAATACTATCACAATACTGGAGTTACGATTCAGTATATTGGCATATATTGCAATAATGCAAGCAAGTTGATATACTGCAATTTATTTTAGTAAAACTTTCATTGAAGGATACACTACCATACACACGTTTTTTAGTTTAATTACAACACAAAATGAATTGTTGTCTGTCACAAATCTCAATTAAAAATCAATCAATACAGGATCACAAAACATAAAAATACAATATTTGATATTTTTGATATTTTCTTAAACCCCTAAAAGATCAGTATTACTCATAACTCATACAATACGATTCAACTGGCAATATTTATCAAAAATGCCCTCAATAATATTGCCTCATTTTCTTTGAATGTTTTGTTGTTTTAATTTATCGTTTCTTTAATTTTAAAAAGTAAAAATCCAAAAGAAGGATTTAAAGAAAGTCATTAGAAAGATTAAATTACATTTGAGGGCACAAATGCCTGTATTCTTTCTAAATGCCTCTGTAAACCCTGTTTTATGAAGTTTCCCTAAAAATAAACCAAATTATTTTTCTCTCTCACTGTAACTACACAATGTTCTAAAGTCTGACTTATATTGTAATGCACCGTCTTTGTCACAAGAGAATCTGGAAAGCAAAAAGATTGGACCCCCGCTCTATTCGTCTTAGTGTCAGTGCTCATTTGCTGAGATAAGAAAACTGTCCACACAGCCAGTTTGAAGGTCTGCCACACCAAGAAGACTATCAGTCACAGCCAGACAGAACAGACACTGAAAAGCATATCATGTCTGTGTATTGTTTACTACCAAGCTGAGGCAGTTCACTGCCCAGTTGCCAGGAACAAACAATGTGGAAAACAGCCCAGGGAGGTTCTGGCTTGGCCTCGATATTAAACTCCAGGGCAGGGACAGATCTGAGACAAAAACATAGAAACACCGGTTCCAAAACGAGACTCGACTCACCAAGTAACTGATATGGAAAAAGGCTTCACGGTGGCCAAATCACAACACTTTCTACAGGCAGGATGTACTGTAGTTCTGGCAACCTCAAAATTGGCTTGACAGTTTGTACAACATGAGGAGCATTGGTATACCCTGCCAAACACTTTAAGAAAAGACATGGAAACACAGTCTTAAAAATAACCATTGGCTTCAGTTTCTGGACTCGCAAGATGTGTGGTTTAAGTTTGTCCTTTCTGTAGAAAACTTCCAGCAGAAAATAAAAGTTTCCATGACTTAAAATATCAAAGTGCAACGGCTTCTTTCTTCAGCACATACACACAAACCACACTACAATGTTGTGCGGTAGCCTTGTGTTTTTTACTGTACATTCACATGAGCCACATACATAATGAAGGCTAACCTAATTCATGTGAACAAATTCAAATAAGGCCTGTGAGTTGGGAGTAAGACCATCAGGGAAAGTAGTCATCTCAAGGGCAAACTTAAAAGTGACTTGGTTGAGTGACTATAGCAGAGAGAAACATAATCTAGGAGACCTAATTGGGTCTAGTTGAATAATTCAGAGTTAAATTTAATTAATGGTGCCGCTGAAGCTGTGATTAGCGAACGACCTGCTCTACCTCCCAAAACACAACCGCCCCTATAAATTAATCAAAAATATTATAACAGGTGATTCATCAACTGTACTCCCAAGAAAAATTAAGATGTTTGAAGATATGATTTGTTACAAGCTCTTACAGAGACATTCAGCATTTTTCACATTAAATTTATTCAAGACAGTGATGTAATGAGTGCGAGCAAAAATTAAATATCTGTTTTACTTTTCCATCAAAACAAACAGTACTGAAATGGTTTGGAGTAAGTGGAAGGTTTGACATGGAAGGACATCATAATACTACTGTGTACAATGTGCACAGTTGAGATTCTGCTTTCAGATTAAGATTTTCTTTCATTAAAATGTGCTGTTAGTTGCATATTTCCTTTTCCAAATAATTGGTGTAAGAATATAGGTTGTTGTGTATCATACTGATTTGTAAAACACTTTGTAGAATAGCTGTAATTTGAGACTTTGAGAGTCATAAATATCCACAATTTATGCTGCATTTGAACAGGATTCCTCTTTCTGCACAGTCAATTCAGTCTGCCACAGGGGGACTCTGTTCTGTGATCATTTAAGCAAACAGGACCACAACTGTAAACAGTTTCACTTTATTGACTTAATTGATTTGCAAATATATCTGAAAACACTTGGTGTTGGTGTTGCAACTTGGTATTATATAATTGGTGAGTTTAGACTGTACATCATCATTTAAACAGTCTATGGTTCAGATTAATTGGCAACACATTTTTTGTCCATTTCAAATAAAATCTGCAGCACAACTGTGGAGGGTCTGCACTTTTTGAAGCCAATGTTGCTGCTTGAAAGCGGAAACTGCAGGAAACTGTGTAAAACCTGTGCAGGACAATACTTTGGCATGCTAGTGGTGGATAAAGTACTCAAAAACTGCACATACTGTAATTAAAATACTTACATTTAGTCATTTGTCAGACGTTTTTATCCAAATCAACTTACAAGTGAAAGCTGAGAATCTAAGTCAAGGAGAAAACTCTATGTGCTCTAGTACTCTACACTGACATTTCTACTTAAGTAAACACTGAAAAGCCAAAAACTAAACAACCTTGCCACAACACAGCATCAGGAAATGATTCAAATGTATTGATTTCAAATAAAACTAGGGGTATACTTGCTGTGGACTGACATATGTACATAGGTTACGGTACGGCAGCATCGTCTGCGCCATGGTTCACATACTTCCTTGTGTAGTTTTTGTCTGTCTGGAGGGTTTAAAAAGGTCAGCCACATGGGGGCAGACCACTGCCTTACCCTCAATGGTTGAAAAGGATGTCTCTCTTTCATAAACATCTGTTCTTGGCAGAATAAGAACGTGAGAGGAAAGACGTGGAGTCATCCAATGAAGGAAAAATAATGTTGTTACTGACCGCACAGCAAGGAAAATGGCAGCAACAACAGTGTAAACAGTGTGTAAGACCCTTAAATCAAGACTTCCCGCCATCATATTTACGTGGGATTTCATGCTCCGTGAGTCACGTTAGAAATGAAGCACGTAATCTCCAACCTAAATCCATCCACCAGTGTTATCACCACTTCAAGGAGGAACTATGGCTTTGCTATGTAACTCAACAATGAATGGAAATGTAGTGGAGTAGAAAGTGTACATATTTGCTTATAGATGTAGTGCCAAAGTGCTTGGGGCCCAACTCCATCAATAATATGCAAAATCCCAAATTACATAAAATGTAGATTTGAAAATTGTCGCTTTCTATACTATCTACACAGGATAAACAATATAGTTAAGGACAGTGAAAACAGGCTTCATTAATGTCAAATTATAATTAGATTTTATGGTATTTTATTACCTACAACATCATCAGTTTCTCGCATTGTTCGAACAGGATTTGTTACTTACAGTCTTCTCCTAATATACACTGCACTGAAAATACATTTTAATTAAAAACAGGCAACACTGTCCGTATTCTGCGAGCTTCCTGGGAGTCGTTTGATTTATTGAACAGAAAATAACATATCTAAGGTGGTTGTGTATCAGCACACTCACATGTACACAAGGCATTTGCATGATGAGATAAAGCGAGGTCTCCTCGTGACAATTCAAGCGTAACAAATGTGTTGAATAATGTACACGGCAGCTTTGGCCCGAAGGCGGTAAGCACCTAGGAAAAGACACAACTGACAACGTGTCACCACTTTAAATAATTATACAACACAAGACAGGTACAAGATTCCAGGTGAATCACTAATATGTATATAATCGACTGCTTACAAAGATTTAACCAAGGTTTTACAGTTTATAAGTAAATTCACAATATGCATGTCAGTTATGGCTGCACATAATGTCTGTTTATGTCAGACTTAGCAATAAGATCCGTTTGTTTTACCTCTAAAAAGCCTCCATTGTACCACTTGGTAAAAAGAAACATTCACTGTAAGAATCTGTACACTCAGTTTTGCAGACTGTGCAAACAGTTTAATAATTGATGTCCTGGAAGTAACTTTTCCTCCAGGATATAGACATTGTTACCCAAGCTCCACCAGGCCAGAAGACACAGCAAAATATTAAAAAAAAAAAGCTTCTGTAATAAATTCACCACTTTGTGAGAACACACATCGTCCCAAAAAGACTGAAAGATTAAAAGACCAACATATTGTGTAGCCAAAGAGATGCAATACTGTTAAAATGACTCTATCCTGTGCCATCAAAACTACAGAAGCACAGATATCAACTCTTTATCTACAAATTCCCATCATATAGTCACACACAAACATCATTTATAAAGCTCAAGAAGAATCGTGCTGAGGTGAACTTTTATTTCTCTTCAAATGCACAATGCAATTCAAAGCAAATGTTTCCCAAAAAACAAAGACCTTTGTTATAAAATCAATCAGTCATGTCCCTAACTTTTAAACCAGTAAGCTGTATTCCCACTGTATCTGCTAACTTCTCTCTCTCCTTCATTTGTTTAGATGATTCCTCAGATTATAAACAGGGGGTACCAGTTTGCTGCTAATCACGTGTCTCATGCTGCTTTCCATTATTCTGTTCAGTTATCTCCTGCTTTCATCATAACTACAGTGTCTCCCGCTGTGCACCTCTGTGAGCAGCTTCTGAAAGGGTAAAAAACTGTTAACATTTCTCATTATTTTAACTCCACTGTTTTTTTTCTATGAAGAAAGCTCGATTAAGAAGCCAGTGTGTGGTTTTCAACCTAAGAATTTGCTGTTGGGGCATCTGCTGGATTTTGTGGGAGAACAATGACACCTTTATTTTGGCTGTAACTGATATTTGGTAGCAGGAGTGCTGGGCTGATGGAACGACATACAAAGAATTTTGATGTTTAAAAGTGCTGATATGCTCCAGAACAAATGCAGACATGCTGGTGTGTACATGTATGTTGTTATATTTGCACTACATTAGCTGTCTGTGTACTGTATTTGCAGTCTATGATCAAAATTTGGGTTAGACATGATTGTCCTTAGGACAAAGTAGGTGCTAAAATGTGCACCATAAGTACCCCTATTGGGTAATTTGAGCTGTAGAGCCTTACAACCAGGTTAGACAGGTTAAACTGTTAGTTTATGCAGTGACCTTATTTTCACGTAAAGGGTCACACCAAGGAACAGTTAGTTAGGAACAGCCAGAGTGCTAACAGGACACAATATAAAGTTGCACCCAGTGAGGTACGAACTGTGTCCAGTTCTGCTAATACACCCATCTGCTGTGAGGAATGATTGTGCTGATAGTGGCACAAGAAGAAGGTTAAAGAGGTGGCAAGAGTCACTTGTAGAAATCCTCCTGAGATCATGAACAGTGTACAATAGGAGTGAGTTCGTCTTTTCATGTATAAATACTCCATTTTGTCTTAAATCTGTGGCCAACTGAGACTCCGGAGGTCTTCTGGAACTTTAAAAGTAATATCATGCACCATCTGCCCCATTATCAATCGACTTCTAAATGATTAGAAATCAGTATAGCCACGAATACTTCAAGTTCGCTCTGAAGTATTGGACTGAGCGGCCAACAAGGCCACCATTAGCTACAACACATGCAAAACAAAAAAATCAGCCAGCACTGAATCATTCACACAGAACACGACACTGGCTTAAACATCAGCATATCATAAAAAGCCCAACAGCACAACCTCAGGGCAGCTTGAACCCACAGATTTACCAAACTCACAGCAGAAACATTCCCAAATGACCATTAAAAAGCTGCAACCACAGCACAGTTAAAGGAAACAGCAGCTCATACTTACATCCCACCATCATCATGGCCACAGAGAAGATCTTCTCCCCATCAGTGGTAGGGGCGATGTTGCCGAATCCAATGGTTGTCAGGCTGGTCATGGTGAAATACAGGGAGGTGATGTACAGCGAGTCCTTGCCAGGGCCGCCCTCCCATTGACCCGAACCACTCGCGTTGTAGCGGTAAGGTGATCCGATGCTGATCGCCAGCTGGTAGAGCCAGCTGTCCATCTTGATGGTGTTGGTGGCTTCGTCGATGACTTCGTAGTCTCCGATGCTGTACCTGTTGACAGGAGAGGTTTAACCAAACCGATGACTCAGGTCTGAGGTCTGAATGAAAGTTAAGATGAAGCAAGAACATCCACCTAAAGACCAGTCAGTACTGGTACTCACTGTTCAGTTCCAGAAGCAATGAAGCATGTGCAGACTACATAATGATTTCATTTCACTACTGGAGCAGCCTGGTTTATTGGTGTTCTTTACAGTCTTTTTACTTTTAGAATGTTCCCATCACTACTTTATCACTCATATTCTATTTGAAAAGAAAAAAGTTTGGATGCTTTACCTTAACTTTTTCCATTTTTCCTTGACATAGGTTTTAATCTGCTCCAAGGTTTGGAGGTAATTTTGTTGTATCGTTGTGGGGATACATTAATGTACACAACACGAGTAGCTAGCACATCGATGACGGCACCGCTGATTGCTGACAGCATTTGAAGCAACAAATGGTGCCATCCAGGTGATGTATTTTACAGAAAAGGCCTTGTTTATGTCAGCAAAACAATACAAACTGCATTCTGCATGTATTACAACATAATGACTCAGTAACAGTTGGAGTCTGCAGAGTGATGAACCTCCTCCCATCCTTGTTTCTCAATGATGCTTCTGAGATGTTTTATGCCTCATTATGATGCTGATCTGTTGCCCTAATAAGCTGTGAGATGTTCCACTAGGTGCTTCGTTTTAGCATCGCACGATGTTTCCAGTCCGTTGTTGCACCTGTCACAACTTTACTGAAACATGTTGCTTGCACCGAATCCAAAACGAGCATAAATTTACACATCTAATTTCTCAGTTTTAACATTTGATGTGTTGTCCTTTTACCATTTTCAACGAAATAGAGGCTTTAAAGTATTTGCAAATCATTCCTTTGTCTTTTTATTTAAATGTTTGATTGCATCTTAGTTTATCATTGCAGTAGTTTCTGCGTAAAATGCTTATAGAACTGAATTTTTAACAAAACAAAAAGACTTAAATCTCTTTTTCCTAAGCTTCTATAAATACATTTAAAGTGTTTTAATCGTCTGAATCAAAAACACATTCTCTAAAATATTTCATTTATTGTCCTACAATAGCCTATCTGTTTTATGATTAGATTTTATCATTTTGATAAACTGAAGGCATTTGGTTTAGGTTAGGGAAAGATTGCTGTACTGAAACAAAACTGATCTGAAGCATGAAACTGGTTTCTTGTCGTCTATATGCAGGTTTTAGGATGCAAACACCAGTGCCCAGAAAAAGAGCAATTACATTTACTTCACACTGGACTGTCAAGGCTCATGTTTGTTTATTTTAGCCTTAAGATGACTTACTTTATGCTTTTTACTTTAGCCTTATAAATAGTCATCACGATAATGGAGATATAAAACTGTTCATAAGATGTAAAACTGAAATTATGGTATATCAGATACAAATAAACACATCAGAAACTAAAATAATAATAATCGAACCAGTTTATTATAGGGTATAGTAAATAAATTGGCATATCACTCCTTGTTGTTTGACTTAAAGGAAGCAGATACTTCTTAATGAACACAGACAAACAAACGTAACCATAACAAATAACACTAGAAAAAAGGACAAAATATCTCCTCAGCATCAGCAAATATTTAAAAAAACTATTTACCAAATGCAGGCGAGCCAGTGGGCCACCAGCCCGAACACACAGACCAACAGAACCAGAACAGCTGCACCGTACTCCAGGTAGTGGTCCAGCTTCCTGGCCACCCGGCCGAGACGTAGCAGGCGGACCACCTTCAGAGAGCTGAACAGACTGCTGATGCCCTGAGGAGGAGGAAGGAGGGTGGTGAGAGGAGGGAGAAATTGAAACTGAAATAGTTTCTGAAAAACAGAGTTTTCCTTGACAAAGAGAGGTTGAAACACGTTTTGTTTGCTTATATCATGCTCAAGCACTGAGGCTACAGCTTCACATCTCAGGAAAGATGCCAGCAATATGCACAGGTGATGATCAATACACCGTAGAAAATATGCAAACAAGCGGTTTTGATTTTGTATTGGCTCTAGTATTGCAATACAAACTTACGCACTCAGTACTATATTGTATATACAAAAAATTTTGGGGTAAATATGTTGTTATTTTGTGACCTGCTGTTCTTTTCTCTCTTTCTTTCCATTCACCCCAACCGGTCGAGGCAGATGGCCGCCCACCCTGAGTCTGGTTCTGCCGGAGGTTTCTTCCATTAAAGGGAGTTTTTCCCTCTCTGTCACATTCTGTTTCTCTCACTTGTGCCAGATCTGCTTCCTCTGTCACTTTTCCAGCCCAGGCCACGACAGAGCTTCATGGTGAGCGCTTCCCCTGTGGCGCTGAGTCACTGCAGACCTGCTAATGCCTGTATGCAAAGTAAGGCCAGCACATTCATTCACATCCATACGCCTCAGTGTGGTGCAGGTCACGCCATGACTGTGTTAGGTTGGAGCCTAGAACGTACCATTACATTTTCATTTTACAGTCTGAGGTGTTTAGCTGACACTGAAGCTTATATTTAGGACTAGCAACTGTACAGGTAACCAGCTGTAACATAAACATGAGAGCTAATGCACAGCAGCCTAAAAGACTGAAGGGAATGATGATAATATAATTACCATGGGTTAGAGGATAATTGCGGTTGTATCTGTTGTATCTGTGTTGTTTTTACTATGGTTTCTTTTGATAATAAGAATAAGCTGAAACTACATCTCTAAAAAATAGTTCTTTAACCGAACATCCCACTTCAAGATACAACTTGCTTGTGGATTGGGTTTGCTCAGTTATGAAGACAAATGTGTTGACATGCGAGTACAATGGATGCTTCACTGTGTTCATTACCTGAGAAAATGATAAAGTTCTGAATCACTGAGGGAAACTGCAGAGATGGGTGTTAATTTCGTACGCATTTATTACTACAACCAAGTGCTTTCAGATTATTGGTAAGATGAATATATTTAATAGGGCAGGACTCGTTGGCATTCGATTTTATTTTATGCATTTTTCACTTAAATGAGTAACTCAAGTCACAAGTAAAACTACAGCAGAGGTTATTACATTCATATTATTCAGTCTTGGTGTCTCTCAGACAGATGTACTGAGGATACATTAACATTAGAGGCACTGTACTAAGGTTATAGGCCTTACAGAATATAACAATACAACTACACAGAATTGTATAGAAAAGCCAACAAAACCCACTTAAGCAGCAATAGAAGACAGTGGGGAGGAAACCAGCAGAACCAGGCTCAAGGTGGGTGGCCATCTGCCTAAACCAGTTGGGGTGAGTGGAAAACAGAGAAAGAAAAGACGAGTATGGGAGTAAAAATTGTTCTCTCTCTCTCTTGTTGGCATGTTCCATGTTAGTGATATGTCTGGATGTTCATCTGGGCAAGCGCTATTGAACTGGCTTGATTGGAGAACTTGGTCCTGTCAGTTGTCAGTGGTCATCATGCCTTTATTGCCCATTTCCTCTGCCTCACTCACCTTGTACAACAGTCCTCCTTTCTCCTCCAGAAAAAAAATCATTTAGCTCCATCACTGTGTGAATCCTCTGTTTATCCTTTTCCAGGAAGACAAGAGCCAGCATAAAGTCATTCCCCAGCTCTGATGGCTCTGGATGGCTTGGTCCCTCTCCGCTGTCACCTTGAAAAGTTGGTCTCGTGCTGAGTCTGCTTTTTTTGTACTTTCTAATGTGTGTGTCAAGATGAAGTTGAACCTCCTGCAGCTCCTCCTGCAACCTGTCACACTCCAGCAGACTGTCCACCAACTCCTCCTACAGTGTGTGGCAAGAGTTCTGTCTGTGTGTTGTTTCTTCTGTAGTGTTGCTGTGCTCAGCCTCCAGGATGACCAGATGTGCAGTAGTTCCAGCTGATGGGTATGGTGGTATGGCGGCCTCATTAATCCTCACAGAGCGCACCTGTTTCTGCAACTCCTCCTTGCGCTGTACTAACAGCTTCCTCTTGATTTCCTGTCTGTGCTTCTGGGGCCTTCAGGGTGTCGGACAGCGCCACCCACTGTTGGTGCTGAGCAGTCTTTAGCTGTAGTGTCAGTTGATTTTTTTTTTGCTGCTGACATTCACACTCATCCACCTGAGTTCCACTTAGACCAGCTTGGCCTCTGTCTGTCTGTCCAGGGTGTGTCCCACATCTTGCCCAATGACAACTGATATTGACTCCAGCACTCCTGCAACCCTCAATATGAAAAGTGTGTAATGCCCTGCACTGTGCTTCAGGTACTAGTCATTATCAAATTACAATTAAAAAGAAGTTGCAAAACGTACTAATTATTGGATAAAAGGCTGAGCCTTTCTTAAAGTGTTGCCAGTTCAGTGAGTCAGAGTTCATGGGAAGCATTACTCACTGACTGATAACAACAGTCAATATACACATCCACTCAAAAATGAGTTAGTAAGTTAGTGCAGTCAAAAGTTAAAACAATTCTGGTCAATCTCTTCAGAGGTAGTCTCCACAAGGTCTGCCAGAAGCTTGGGTGTCATGACTGATTACCAGCTAAGCGTTTCTGATCACATCTCCTCCATTTCTTGGGCAAATCCTGCCTTCACTACTGCAAGGCCCTACTAACATGACTCCCAGCATGTGCAATCAAGCCTCTACAGATGATCCCAAATGAAGGAGCACATCTCATTTTTAATCACACGTTACCACACTGCCCATCTCACTACGCTGGCTTTAGATTCAAAGCTCTGACCAACTCAATTGCACCCTCCTAACTTAACAGGCTCATCCAGGTCTACAATCCCTCCAGTTCACTACGCTTGCTCAACGAATACGGTCCTGGCACTGAACCACAAAACACTCCAGGCAAAGCTCTTAAGCTCAATTGACCCACGATGGTGAAATGAGCTACCAAAGTCTGCATGCTCACCTACTTCACTCACTCCTTTGCACCACATGTGAAACTTGAATTTTTTCTTTCTTTTATCACTTTACCTAAAATTTTTGCTCCTAGACATTTTTTGTTGATTTTGTTTGCACTAACGAACTTTGTATGAGGAAAGACCATATACAAAAACAGCCCTCTGCCTCCTTCCACTTTGCTCCTTCTTGATGTACAGAGGTGGAACTGATGCCATTCTTATTATCTGATTGAAGACTTTTAAACTGCTGAACTCCTTGTTTTTTTCTGTACACTTGACATAGAGTAGATTTTGCTGAAGATGCGGTTGTGGTCGAGACCCACATTGCTTTATAACAGTGAGTTTCATTTCCTCTGATCAGCAACAGCTTATTAAAAAGTTCATTTTCCAATAGGCCTCCTGCAGCTTCTTAAATACAGCTTTTGCTAACAACGGACTGCTGTAGTAAGATTTTCATTCATCCTTCTTCCTCTAAACCAAATCCTTACTTTAGCTCTTACCTTGGATAAGTCCCAAAACATTGCTAGCTTTTGTTAGTCAGATCACCGAGCTTGCTTTTCTATTTCTTGTCTTTCTCTTTTTTAAACTGTTCTATGATTGAATTGTGTTTTGCAAAGTACTAGAGGCAAAGGACTTTTCTTTCCTATCCTTACATGAGAACACACAAAAGCAGCCATTGTCGGTAGTCTAATGGGAATGTTAACTACAAGCAGGCAGAACTGTCTTTTATCTTGGGTATTTACAACTCTGTCACAACCAGCAGGAATTTGGAAGCTAAGGGGAAAAGCTGTTTTTTTTTTTTTTTGATCCCTACCCGGATGCACTGGCTTTCATCTCTCAGTGCTCTTAACTGAATGGCCTGCTGTTTATGAAGGGAGAAAGGGAATCAAAGCCAATGATTAGAACAAAATATTTGCAGAGGTTTGGGAAAGTAGAAAAAAAGAAAACATAAAAGAAGAAAAAAATTGCAGGAGAAAGTTAAATTTACCATATCCAAAAAGTTGCTGGCTGTGTGTTCACTGCAGGAGCTGTGGCCTCCAGCAGCTCCTTCTCATCACCATGCAGAATAATCCTCCCTTTGTATAGAGAAACAGAATTGTTGTTAAAAAAAACGCACCATCATGTTACATTATTTTGCTCTTTCAGTATCTCTGCGAAGCCTTGAGTGATGGTGTTATCCTCCATGTTGCTTCACAGCCAGTATAGTCCTCTGTGTTCTGTCTGATATCCATCAATGCATCTACCGCAGGAGGAATTAGGTTTCGCTTTTCCCTAGTTTACGATCTGCGCACCTCAGGGCCTTGAAGGTCCTAACCAAAAGCTTTCAGGGATGGGAGGGAGTTTCCAAGAAGATACGGTAGCTTACTGCAGTAGGTCAAGTCCAGTTCAGTATGTGGTCTACGTGTGTGTCACCCAGTTCCTCCAGATAACATGGAATTACATGGTTAAGTTATCTAGCAGCAGCGTGAAGGGGGGAGAACCTGAAGGGGGTTTTAACTGAATGTCAGTGGGGAGCTCTGAGCTTTAATGGAGGCCACTGGAGGTCGATGGGGAGTAAACTGAGCGGAAGGTCAAAGATTTTCTGAGTCGAGTCAAACTGTGTGTGAGGTTAACTTACACAGGAAAGAGGCTGGAAACAAGAAGAACAAGAAGAAAAGGGGAGGCATGGCTCCCCTGCCAATGAGTGCTGCTCTGCCCCCCTTGATGCTAATCCTCTGAAAGCTGTTTTCTAGCGAGGATTAGTGCCAGCGAGAACAAGGCTTAGAGCTCTCCTCTGAGTCGAGATGAGAAATCGAATACAGGTGCTTGTCAGGGGCTGAGCCCAATGACTTTTCTGTGTGCAATATCATACAGGAGGGATGGCTCTCGCTGCACCAGCTGGTATTACATCCTTCAGGGTTATATTGTTGGAATTCAGGCCAATGCTGACTCGTGCAGAACAGAGAAAAGAATCCTCTGATGTTCAGTGGATCCTCTAACCCAGAAATCACCACTTCCCCTCTTCACACAGAGTCAGGTTATCCTGTTTGTGGCTGCAGATGAGGATTATTGCCAGTAGTGACTAATTAACTTAAGAGTTTCCATTACTGCATAAGGCATTTGCACTATTACAATTATTTCTTATTATATCAAAGGGCACCATAAATGCCCAACAACAAAGCCTCACCAAGATTAAATTAGCTGTAAGATTAAACATAATAGCAACAAAATCATTGAAAACTGGCTTTGACATCTTGTTGGTGAGCTTGGTATTCCCTTTATACATCTGGGGGCTCACGCTCCAAACCATCACAAAGGAACCAGTCCGAAAAACACACTATTGTTCACAGCACACAGGTAAGTGCTAACACGCTCTGACTCCACAGTGGGTATAAGCCTGCAACTCCTGCCAGTCAGTCACAACTGCTGAAGCTTCTGGATGAAGGAGAAACGTCTTCAAGAATCAAGAAACAAGTCCAGTTGCTACTGAACAGAACCTTTGGGATGCTATTGTTGTGTATTTGTTTGTTGATTACTTCAGTATATTTCTGTGCACATCTTCATGTTCATTATATCAAAATATGTATAAAATGCATCAACACTTAAACTAAGATAATTAGTTTACATTTAAGCTAATCAGACTCCCTTTGGTCACAAAATGTACTGAAGCACCAGAAACATCATACTGAATCCGAACCCTATTCTGTTACTGATGTGGATTAGATTCTTTATTACTCCATCACTTAATTTAATAAGTTTTATTTCAACATGTAATAAATCTATAATAATCTGTGAAATGTGCAGGAAAAAGTCTTTAGAAAGGAAATACTTCAGTAAAGTAGGAGAACGTACACTGCAATTACAGCAATTAGAGTACATGAGTATTTGCTCAGGTTTCAGTTCTCCATGAAGCAGCAGCAGCTAACGAGCCTGCTCTGCCTTCTCTGTGATGATGTTTAATTTTAAACCTGATGCAGCAGAACATACGCGCAGCATGTTGTACATTATATAAAAATAAACGTGCTCTCAGCTCGTCCTTGTTCAGGAGATTATTTTCTGTCAGGAGCTCGTGTTTATTTTTTTCAGGCAGCCAGCTGGTGCAGTGGTGTGTGTGTGTATGTGCGTGTTGCGTCCCCCGGGGTCGGCGGCTCGGCAGTTGTAATGCATGGCTGTGCTCACCTGTTCGACACGAGAGACGCATCGCCTCCATCGCAGAGGCTGCAAGACGGATGAGGAGAAGAAACAGCAACATCGGCGCTCCTGGAGGTGACCCAGCTCCGCTTGGGCGCTGCAGACCAACGCGCAGTAGCACGACTGGGCAGGAAGGACAAAAACTGGAAGGTCGGTGGTTCAAGGTGCCCTTGAGCAAGGCACTGAAACCACAATGGCTCCCAGTGGGAAGCACGAGACTGTCACTCTGACCCACTTCTATGCCTTATACTAAACTCTAAAGTATATGCATTACAGTACATAATAAAGGTGATGGTGCATTTTTTATCCTCACTATGTATGAAGAAAATAATGCCCTCCTCAGTCTCACCTGTACAGGTTGTTATGAATTAGTACAAATATAGATACAAATTTTGAACTTGAAAACGTATTGACAAAAATAGATTTTCAGAGTTTCTCTAGTTAATGTCTTTGTTGTGAAGCAGTATGGAGCTGCCTCACACTTCTTCATTCATGATGGATGTTGCATTTTTGAAAACATTTGGGTTTTTGGGTCCTGATCCTGTTCTCCACACTGAATACATGTTGATGAACATGATGAATCTGACTTCCTTCACATGAAATTCTTTCAGCAGAAGCAAAGTAGTGACTTATTATGTTCATATATGTTAAAAAAAGAATGTTGAGATAAAAGTATGTACATGCAGAACACAGATGAATCTAGGAATATTCAGAAAAGGTCAGTCTCAGTGTCTGTAGTTACAGCGAGTACTGTGTCAGACACAAGAGTTGGGTGTCTGTGTTACATCAGAGTCACAAGCTTAATGTTTGAGGCATCTCTGTGGACGTTCCCTGCTGTGGTGGCTACTGACGTTTTCTCTCCCTCTTCGGTTTTCCATCGGCGCTGCAGAGCAGAGTGAAGCCAAAGGCCACAACCCATCAGCTCCCTCATCAATACCTGATAACCTTTCTATGAGAAACACACCACGCCTCCATCTGTACAAATAAACAACACGCCCGTTCAATAGCACCCTGTTCGATACAGTAAAAGTGCAACAACATGTTGTGGACTCCTGCTGTTGTTTAACTTTGCAATTAGCTGAGGCCTGGTGGCCACACCTGCCAATCACACCCCCCTCACAGACAACCAGCAGCGTCTTCCTTGTCACGTCCAGCCTGGTCGGTGATGAGCTCGCCACTCATTACTGAACAGTGGGCGGCGCTCATCGTTAGTGTCCTCATTAATGAGCAGTGGGGCTTCTAATTAAACAGCTCAGTGGCTGCTAAGTGGCTTGTCTTTATTTGGGCTGATTTGATTGTTGAACATCCCAGCAAACACTCCCAACTCCATCCACCCTACTTCATCCTTGACAGTTGATGAGCCAACAGGTTTCATAACCTGCTGTTTGCTTCCGTTGTGGACAGCTGAAAGAAGCCACGCTGCTCGTGAGTCATCGGCTATGTCAACTGCAGAATCTCTGAGTAATATCAATTTAAAGTTGCTCTTTAAAGGCACTTGTGTTTGTGTTTCAAGTGAAGAGCCAGGTGGACAGTCTGAAATCACGCTGGGTCCCTTCACAGTCGGCACATGATCATTACACCTACAGTATAAACATGTTTAACCATATCTTATCCACCTCTGTCTGTCTGCCTGCTGATAAATGGCTGTTTGTCTAGTCATAGCAAAGAAATGCACTATATATACTAGAAATTTCTTATTGACACACGGTGAGCTTTCTTAAAAAATAATCATGGGATCATTTTATTAAATTTGTTGGTCTACAGTACAGTACAGTACAGTACAGTAACATTTAAAAAATTGTAAATGCTTTAGAATTTTCTTTATTTATGCTTAAATGTGACTTTGAATGTGATTAGTTTCCTAAAACTCAATAAAGGGAAAGAAATAAACAAATTAGAAAAAGTTACACTTATTCATTTATTTATTGTAGAACACGGTCCAGCTTCGAGCACGTTTCTGATGAGTCTTTTCTAAAACTGCACATTGTCTTTTGAGCAATATTAAACATAGGATTTCAACCTCAGAACTATAGTGTAGAGTTTGTACTGTAAGAAGAAAAGTAGTGCTGCACTATGAAAGTGATTCCTCTGCATCAGTCCAACTGAGTGAGCAAGAGGGCATCTGCTTTCCACGGCTGCTGTTCTGGCACATAGTGTCGTGTCTATGGTTTATGTTTATTGTTTTTTGTCTCTGTGTTAATCTCATCTATAAGCTGTGAAATTGGTCTCGAATCAGTCTGAAGCATACCTGAAAATGTTTGGGGTGCAGCTGGAGCTCCTGAATTAGCCCAAACTCACCCAATTCCTGTCGTTGTTTAAGGATTTCATGGACCCACATCCTCTGTTCCTTAAGATAAACCAACCACTGCTACTACCAACTAATAACACTATGTAATTTATTTGGTTGTCTAGTAACTGGTCCCCACGTTTCACGCGTTTGCATTCTCACCACTGCTTCCACCCTTCACAGTGAGCACAGAGCAAATGGTGTCCTATCTGAAAACAAAGAAATTTAAGAAAGAACTTTAATTCCTTCCAGAAATTCACCCTTAGCAGCAATAAAAAAATTGTGAAAATTCACGTGAAGTCAAATTTAAAAAAAGAAAATATGTTTTATGAACTAATTTCCCATGTGTTCTATAAACTGCAAAAACATTCAACGGTAATAATATCACAAAGGCAATAGAAATATAAGCCAATAGCGTGTTACCTAAAGGTGGAGCTGTTGGAGCTGCTGGAGGGTTTCTCCATCTTAAAACACCACCACCAGTAAAGAAAGACCAGAAATATATTTTAAAGGGTTCCTTTACTTTTCTTTAGAACAGCGCTGCGATATCCACTGAAATGCTCTTGTAAGTGAATAATTTTTTTATTCTGTTGTGTAAAACTTCTAACAAAGATCCATGTCTGCAACATTTACAGAATAAAAGAATGCATACATGCTTCTCAGCCACAGCACCGCTGCTGGAATAAATGTACATCGTTTCTTCTCCGCTTCATTTCAAGTACCTGAATCTAAAAAGGAAAAGGAGAGAAGAAAAAAAAAAGAAAAGGAGAGAAGAATGTCTGTGACTGTCAGGCAGGGTTGGCCGTTTATCCAGCACGCCGGCGGGCAAGGAGACGTGAATAAGGGAAGCAGGGAAAAAACGATCCCATTTCATCTCTGCAGGAACATGACAGAGGAATAAAAGCAATACTAAAGTTCAATGGGCCCTGCAGATTTCCTTCCACATGCAATTTGTCACAAGCAGAGCGGTCCATCCGCTGCAGCGCCGCTACTGCTGTTGCCACTATATTTGTTACAATGCTGTATTGTTAGAAGAAGCACTATGACCTGCACATATGTGAGTGTATGAGCCATACGTGATCAACGCCACATTAATCTTGTTAAAAAAGAAAGTCCTCGCTGCACTTACCTCTGTGGGTTAAGAGGTTCAAGTCACGTCTACATAGCCACGCCCGGCTGTGACAGTATCATCTGATGTACAGATGTTAGCAGCTGTGCTGCACTGGGTGTAGACACATAATGAAGCAGCCACTAGATGGCAGAATGAGGAACATTTTTCAGTGTGGGTGAAGTTGCCTTTTCAAGTCTTTCTCTCATAGAGAAATAGATACAAGACGATAAACAGAAGATGTCTAATAATAAACCTGTGCAGGTGAAGTTTTTACTTAACCTCAACTTTTTATAGATTTAACCACAAAAGAACTGATGGGGTTTTAAACTATTAAATTTAATGATCTTGAATGTCTTTAACATTATGGTGATCTAGAACATAAATGATCTAGATGTCCACTGGCACCAAAGGTGACTGTGTTACAACATATTAGCTCTGTTAATACACCCATGAACTGGCATCATTACACAGTGGACTGGTAGCTTGCACAGCTGCATTCTGGGAGGTGTAGTTCTCTGTGTGCAAGCAGTAACTGAAGAGCAGGGAGTACAGCTCACACACAGTTCCAGCTAAACATTTTAAAAGCTGCCTTCATTTTTTCTTCTCTTTTTTTATCTTTTATGGTTTGGGTTATGTCCTTTATTACCCTATAAAACACTCTGTGACACACTTCTTCAATTTAATGCACGAAGAATCTAAATCATTTTGACTTTTGATGAATCGGGGGAGTGAAAGCAGAAATGGCAGGAAACAAGGATTTAAAAATTAGTGGAGCAACAGACACACAAAGAAAAATTAAAAGATTTATACTGGCTCACAGTAATAAATCAGCAGCCAGCAGTGGAGGTGTGTGAAGTGTGGAGGTGAAACTGAAAGCCAGTAAAAACACAAAGAAGAAGAGCTTTTCTTTGATCATCCTCTGACTTGTCATCAAGGTCAGAAAACAAAGTCAACTCTTATTTTATGACTAAACACCCACACAACTATGACATTCTCTCATATTTAGCTGTAATTTGGAAATACTAGTACATACTGACATAGTAAACATTAGAGACATAGAAATAGGTTTCACGTTAAAAGTGTTCAAGTGGCTAATCATGATACATTTATTTGAAATGTTTATTTGAATGTTCATTTTGAAATGTGTTGTGTGGTCAATAGACCCACAGAGTAGAAATTACTGGAAGTATTTATTGAATAGATTTTTTTTGTTGTTGTTGTTAACAAAACAACCAAACAGCAGTAGAATAGTGATGGAATCATGGATGTTAGTCTGAATGTATAATGTGATCCGTTAGACTACAGATAATTACACCCTTTCTCGATATTTCTTATACAACCCTTCATTTCCTTTCTTCCACAGTTTCAGTGATCATAATTAACTATTGTAATGTGGTCATCTGAATAAATAAAGCAGCAATCTTAATCATGCAAGTGTGTAGACAAAAATAGGACAATAGGAATGTAGCTGGTCACAATAACAGATTAAGATTCATCTACCAAGACAACAGTAGATAAATATAATGTAGAAATGGTGTTGGTGGTGGATCCACATGTCAACAAGGGCATTACAAAAAACAGAAGAGAGCAGCCCTCCCTCTTCTTTCCCTTCTTTTCATCCTCCCTTCTCTCCTTCCTATCTATAGCCCAAGTGCTGATTAACTCCCTGTGAGACTGAAGGCTTGAACACCACTGAGGCCTTCAAATTAAAGACCCCTTTCCTCTTCCTGTGCAATCAGCTGCTCCTTCCTGCTCTTTACAAGTGATGCCGAGCTTACTCTCAGCACTCCAAGGAAATCAGGTCCATTTTTTTGCCCCTCTTTCTCAAAGTTTTGTCAGAGCGGTGAGAGCCCGAGCAGTCGAAGTGTTGGCTCTGTGAGAAAAGAGGGCAGCCCCCCTGTAGAGAAAACAGGAACCTAAATTCACGCCGAAGTTGCACAGCCTCCTGAGTATGAGAATACAGTGGCCTTCAGTTTCCTGCACAAAGCAGCTCTCCACTCTCCACCACAGAAAGGTCATCACAAAGGTTCTCACTTGTAGTTTCATTTGTAACATTGCTACTTTTATAAGTAGCAAAAGCAGGATTGGTGCTGTAGTAACAGATGAGCTGCCCAGAAATGGTCTGGAAAGGTGTCGTCAGCCATCCACACCGACCATCTTCATATGACTCCCTTTCCATTAGTAAATGCAACACTTTTCATTCAAAAAATATGTTTCCTCAAAACATAAATGTGGTGTAATTATGAACATATTTGAGATAACAGCTGAGGTGAAAAGGAATGTAATTTGGTGGAGACAACAAGCCCAATGATTAGCAGTCTGAGAATCTCCACCTTAATGTGGTGCAGCGTTTTAAATGATCCTGGACAAAGTAATATTGCTATTGTCCTATTTTTCACCTTGGGAATAGGTGAAAAATGAAAAACTGTCACAGGGAAAGAACCAAACCAACAGTGATTTTGAAAACCTTGATGGAACCATTTGGAGTGTATATGGAAACAGGGACAACCTGGAGCCAGATGTGGCATGGGAGATTGGCATCAAGCATCTGGTGGCCTCGAACCATAGAGACCAGTTTTAGGGTCTTTGCCTCAAGTTAGGAGGTTGAGGTTGACAGGTGAAGTGGTGCAGCATAAGCAGTAATGTGGTGAAGAGTGATCTGAGCCAAAACGAAAACCTCTTAATTTACTGGACAGTCTACAACTACATCAACCCTCACCTACGATCACAGCTCTGGGAAGTGGCCAGAGAATTAAAACTGGGAATACAAGTGGCAAAAATGAACTTCCTTCTAAGGATGTCTGGATTAAAGCTAAGGTAAGGAGTACAGACATCTGGAAGGAACCTGGAAGCTTCTCCTTTACCTTGAAAGTAGCCAGTTGAGGTGGTTTGGGCATCTTATTATAGGTTGGAGGAACACTGTGAGATTCCCCAGAAAAGATGGACAAAGCAGTTGGGAGATGGATATCTGGGCTGACTTACTGACCCTGCATCTGTCACCACATCACAACCTCGAATAAACACTTGATAATGGATGGATGGAAAATCCTTCTCAAAATCAAAGAATACAGTCTCAACACCATCCTTATGGCATTTTAAACAATGCCTATTTGCTATGTCATTAGAGAGATTAGTCCTGAACCCAAAATAATAAACGATGAAAAAACATGATCTGTTTCAAATAATCAATTTGTTCATCAGCTCAGAATCTCTCAGCAATGATACGATGCTCTTCTCCCCTCTTCTTTATGTGAGTTTATAGATAATGAAAAACTGATGAAAAACAATGCATTGAGCAAAGTGAAAAAGAAAAACATCTGCTGTCTTCCAGATATATATGAAAAGATCTAATATCCTTCTTTGTATTACTAAGCAGACATTATTTGTTTGGAAGCAAAAAAAAAATGTGTTATGTGAAAATGTGCCTCTTCAGGTCATAGCTCGATAAAACAACAAAAAAATATTCAACCATAAATATGGATATGTCCCTTTGATCCCACTGGCCACTATTGTTTGATTGACACATCTGTCAGCCAGTAAAATCCAGCCGTGTGACTCGGCATGCTCTCTGACCTCAGCAGATTGTTCGGCTCAGCCTCAACTTTTATGCTGAACTCAAGGTTACAGGAATGTTTGTTCCATCTATTGTCTGCTGCGACCTCCGACCACAGACCTACTGCTGCTGCCGACCTGTGATGTTGACCTCAGAGGATCACAGATTCAGTCTCAGTGCCAGAGCAGGAACACCGCCACAATAATAGATTTTATTGAACCAAGTGCATTCACCTTCCAGCTACACACACACACACACACACACACACACACACACACACATACTTGTGCAAGGCCTGCGGTGTTTAATTACAACCTCTGCCAGTGCTGTTTGTTCCATTAAATTATTCATTAGCATTAATTAACATTAAATATGTTTGTAATTTAAATAGAATCTGAACTCTACACAGTAAGGTCACTTTTATTGTTATTATTAATGTTTTGTTTTTCTTATGGACCTTTTTTTCATTCAGAGTGATTCCCAGAGGACATTAGTTATTATGCTCACTCATTTTAAAGTAACCAATACAACACTTGTTAAAGTTGTCATCATGTTAAGTGCTAAATAGTCATACTGATATTATTTCTGTATGATCTAATGCCGGGTTCTGGGCTGTTATTAATCAAGTATCTCAGAATTATGACCATGAATTTGCATTAGCAGATTGTAAACAACGGTTCAGTTGAGTCAATGGCAGTAAATTTGTGTCAGTCTGAAAGATGCCAGAAAAGACCAAACACAATATTTGATTTGATAGCGTCAGTTCAGAAGAAAAAAATATTGATAAATTACTTTACAAATTGTGTCTGTCCCCCTCTAAAAGTAGGTGTAGGGGATACTTTATCATTTTCTGAAGCGCTGAGAATAATGTATGATATTTAAATTATGGTTCACCTTAAATTGCTCTTTGGAGAATTAATTATTGAAAAAACATTTGAGGGCAGCATGTCAGTGGTTCAGTAGAAACAACCATGCAGCTCATTTGGAGTTTGTGCTAGAACAAGCAGATAGAGAGGTACAAATTTACTAGCAAAAATGCCCCTTAGCTAATGGCAACAAGCTGCAATCATTACAAAGCATGAAACAGAATTAAAACCGTACATTTTTGGCCAGCTAGCAAGAAATGGGCTGACCATTCTATGCTATCGCGGTATATTTTACCAAGCAGAGCAATTGTTAGCGTTCTGTTAACCTATAACAAGGTCAAGTAGCTAGCCAGTTAGCTAAAAGAGTAATAAATGTAAATGTCTGAAAAAAAGTAATAGTTAATAGCTCAGAGTGTTCATTTACCATATATATGAACACTTTCGGTCATAGATGTAATGTTTTTCTGCTGGCACATAAATAGCTAATGTAACATTACCTAGCTAACCGTAGCTAAAATCTAAAATGTGTAAAAGCCAGGAAACGTCCAGCTCACCTTTTCATGACTTTGCCAAATTAGCTGCTCATTCATAGCTCATACTCTAGATCTTGTCGGACCACGTGATTTGATTGGGTGTTTTCACAGATCATTTCAATCCGTTCTTGCCTGTTATTTTTTAGGTCTGGGTTAAAGTCATGACTACAAAGTCAGCAGTCACATAAGTCACATTTGTATATTTTCCTTAGTTTATTATATTGAACATCTTGTGGAGTAGAACAATATATATATACAACTAAAGCCTAGAGGAGCAAAATTTATTTACAGTTCTTATGTCCTAATTTTTAATATTTTCAGATACATTTGTTTTCTGAGGAGAAGATTTGAGATGGAAACAATATGTTTTAATCCCAAATACATGTTTGGATTAAAACATGCATGTTTCTCATATTCTTGCAGGTTGTGAGATACCTTCAGCACTGACTGATGCTGAGGAAGCAGGTCATTTTTCTCATTTTTTCAAAGTCTCAGTTCTCCCAATCTACAATAAATTATACTCACTCTTTTAATATTCAGCCATTCACACGGCATCCACATAGCTAACGAGCTTAAGCTTTGAGATATTAGCCTCTGAAGTTCCTGCTTTAATTGAAACTTCTGTCATGGACACTGAAGTTACAGGAACATTGTTTCTGGTAATGAAATATGGTATTTAGTCTATGAAAGCTTTTAACATGACTAACATAGCATTCCATTCTCCTTATATGGTAAAAATGTCAGGAGCAAAGCTATTTGCATGGTCAAACAAAATCAAGGTTTAGTGACAAAAAGTATATTTTGAGTTTCTGCTTGTTTGATGTTTGATAAATCCATTTCTGATGTGAGCTTTTCAGTCTCATCAGATGGCAGGGAGCATTGATGCTGCTTCTACTACCCTCAGCTTTTGACACTGTGGCAACATTTTGATGCCAATCAAATCTCAAGATGCTGCAGATGGGTGGAAACATGCTTTAACCTTACCGCCTGCCTGCTTAGCCACCCACTCCCCCAAACTCTTCAGCCTTAGCTGGTTTAGCAGGCTAGTGAGCGGGTACCTTGGAGTTTACCTGACCTCTGACCTTGGCTGAACACTCCCTAAGCTGTGTGTGGGTTTTGCTCGGCTGCAGTAACTCGTCCCTTAGCCTTTGTTGCCATCGTCCTGCTTGACTCACAGCTCGGCTCACTGTGAAGGTTTGTAGTGCAGCGAGGAAGAGGGAGACCCTGAGGTTGTGCCAGTCTGAAGGTGGAATGCCTTTGATTATACGATCTAATCCTCGCTATAACATGCCTGGCGGCCAGGCAGGCGTGGGTGGCTGGTAATGGTGATGGTGGTTGGAGAGGGGGGGCTGTTGTTGTTGGATGTTGCTCTCACATATCCCTCTGACACAGGTAGGCGATTCATCCCTGGCTGGATGAGCTCCAGGGCAGAGTGGCGAGCGTGATTCACATCAATCCAAATTCACTTTCTTTATTTCACCCCCTCCCTCCCTAAACCTTTTTCTTTTCAAGCACCACTTCTTCTTCCCTGGAACGCAGCTCGGTTTGGCACTAAACACCGCGGCTCGCTGTGCGAATGTGTTTGTGTGTGAGCGCGGTTTAATCCCCTGCTACCCAAAGACCTTTTTTTGTAAAAGTGGATTTCAGTTGAGGAGGAGAGCTGAGCCTTTTCTGTGTTTTTTGTGGAGCTTGTGATGTCGGCCGCCCACGACCGCGGAGGACTCGAGAGTCCAATCTTTGTTTACAATGCAGACACTGCTGACTTTTTGCTCTCTTCCAATTTTTCAATTATGTGTCCTCTGGCGAATAGCAATTACAATTCACTTGACGGAATACGAGCATCTTATTCCCCCCTGTGTGTGCTGTACTGTGGTGACATGAATAAAAACGCTTGTTCTTTAATATGACTACAATGTTCATTCCTCCCGATGGGGCTAACTAAACAGAAGCTTATCTATAACTATGACACCACAATCCATCTCTGACATGGACAGACGCAGTGCATTAAGCTGATGCTGAATATGTGGCGCTCTCCGGCCCCCTCCACACTCTCAAATAAGCGTCTCTTTCAATTATTTTACATTGGAAGTTCGATTTGTCTCACTGTCACATTGAATTGCAACGGATGGTAAATTGATTGGAGTATATTGGATGGTTGGGCGAATGACAGGCTGGCCCCTGGTTAAAGATGGAATGATGTTCCTCCTATTTGACACTGCTGCATCTCATATTTATATCTGCATTTGAAAAAATAATCCTTATTTTAGACATTTAATCCACAAATCTACTTATTTTCAACTTCTGGGTTGTTTATAATAAACCCAGTCCCCAAACTCAATGTAAATATGCTAACCCCCAGACTCGGTGCTATACTCAGAATTTGACATAACCCCCATGGGTTGCAGTAATAATTAGGGAGTTGGACAAAACAAACCAGTCTATCTTTAAAGCTGTGGATGGATAATAGCAGACCCACTGATTATTCAGCTTTTAAGAATACTTAGTACTATGGAGAGTCTTTTTACTACTACTAAGACACATTTACTTTCTGGGTCAGTGTCTCCATTTGTTATTTAGCTTATTCCAGTAAGGAGATATTATGTGGTATTTCTGAGGAGTTTTTGCTGGATGTCAATATGTTTAAAATCTTTTTTAGAGCATACAGTACCTTGTATTGCTATAGTTGGTTATCTCACTTTGTTTGGGAGCCAACTTCAGCTTACTCTTACATCTTGGGCTGTTTCACACCAAGTCTAATGAGGCGTTCACACTACTAATCACTGGACAAATCACTGGGCCAGCATTAGCGGCCATTCATTGTCAGGGGAAACCTGCAGTTCTGTAGTGCTCAGTACACACCTCAGTCTGTGAGATGAAAGAACAACAGGGTCAGTTTATTAAGTGACAGAGTCGGTTTATCAACTGCCACAAAGGATTTTCAACCACAACAGAGCAAAAGCTAATCACATAATCTCAGTTTCCTGATTATTATGTATTTATCAAGTCAAGTAGATACCGTAAAAAACAAATCGCCAACATTGTTGGAACATCCAGCACATAAAGGTGGTCAAAACATCACACCTTCGGAATTACAGCTTTGCCTGAGCCCAGCAATTTGTCATTGGTATTGTGAACACTTAACGGTGCGATAGGTAACATGTTGTCTTGTAGTTGTTCTAGTTTATTTCATGTTTCTGGGTTACATACATTCTGTTGTTATATGCTATTGAGACTGGACCATTGTTATTGGATAAAGCCCACAAATGTACATAATGTACATGTACAAGAACAAAGGTGAACCAAAATATATCCCAAGACTTTATGATCTAAGAATTTTGTTACCTTTTAGACATTTAAAATCATGTCAACACAACTGATTTTTCTGAACCGATTTGCTTT
Organism: Helostoma temminkii; assembly: GCA_900302695.1. Taxonomy (NCBI): domain Eukaryota; kingdom Metazoa; phylum Chordata; class Actinopteri; order Anabantiformes; family Helostomatidae; genus Helostoma; species Helostoma temminkii. The sequence goes on along the minus strand of OMLM01007035.1, from coordinate 14,702 downwards.
AAAAAATAGATATATATAATGCATATACACTATAATAACTATATTATACTATATACTATAATAATGCCTGGAATCAATTAATTTGACTTATTCAATGTGCCCTAACGGGACAAAAGGACGTAACACTAAACCTGGAGGGTAAATTACATGTAGTGGAAACGGTCACCTGCTCAAACAGCAGCAGAATGATTCACATTTAGATGTTTTGTGGGTGTGGGATTGCCATGCAAAGAACAACCTGAGTGCTGATTGTAATGGAGAAGGTGGCGGCAGTCTCCTGTTCACAGGCTGGCTGGAGAGCTTTAAGCAGCCACTGTCAGATGGTGACAGAGAGCAGAAAGACACTTAAGATAATTGGCTCCTATCCCTCCCGCCGTCACCTGTGGTAAGGAATTAAAATAAGAAATGGAGGAAATGATTCTAAGCTCTCACAGCTCGGCGCTGAATCATAAATCAGCTGTCAGTCATTGCTGGTGGAGAGCAGCTCAGATGAATCATCTCTTGTCACCTTCCCTTTTCTTTTTTTAAAGCCTAGCCATCGCAGTCATTAGCTCTCCTGACCTTATGAGAGGTGTGAAAGTGTGCGTGCCCGAGTGTGTGTGAGCAAGAACACATGCCAGGATGATCCTTAACTGTAATAGATGTCAGACGACGACTCAGCGATCCAGACTCTGTGAACGCCACCAACCTGGGGTTAGCAGTGAACGGCCACAGGACAAACGACATTGACAGTGATGTGTCGTTTTGGGGGAGTGAGGCAGGGTTTACTGGGATCTTTGCTGCTGGTTAATATGCTCCTGGTGTATCTGAGGAGCTGGTGGAAGGGCAGTTCTCCGCTGTATCGCCTTTGACAGAGGTTGGACTGATGACTGGGAGGAGGAGGTGGCATGTACGGTAGGTTTCAGGCCTGATCTCAAGGAGAAGACCTCTTTTTGTCCCAGTTTGTGTCTCTCATGTAAAATAGTTTGAGTCACAGCACAAATCTTCTGTTTATCCTGACAAGATTCTGGTCTGTGTTACAACATTTTGAGCAAAATCATCTGTGCTGTGAGTGAGTTTTCTTAAAGACAGGAAATAGATATTTGCTTTGGTGGATTCTGGAAATACAGTATCTTAAAATGTATTGACAACAGGACAATTTAATGCAATTTAAAGCAATATGGACATGAATCTTGTGCAGTGCATTTTATGTTGGATGGAGCTGTCTTTACTCCTGTGAAACTTGCGGGGACGGTCCAATGGTAATGTTAGTGCTAGTCATGCCATTTAGCAGTAGGTTGCTACATTGCAATGTTTTACTGAGCGTGCTAATTTGTTTTTCATCCTTTCAAGCAGTGGTTCAACAAAAATAAACACACAAAGTGCCAGACAATAGAACTGAGTGCAATAACCCACATTAGCTATACTTATAATAGTATTGTTCTAAGATGTGTGCCTCCAACCTCAGCTGTTTCTAATTTGCCATCAGAAATGGTTAGCTTAGCATTTAGCTTATTTGTGTTATAATTTTGAATCGATAAATAAAATTAATTACCTTCACATCCCTCTCTCACTGAGAAGGTCTCAGATCAATACGTGCCTGACGGGACTCCTTTCAGTCACCCATGTATCGATCACAATATCACACATATCTGCATAAAACAACTGCAGATACAAAATGAATTATGAACAATTAAAATAAAAAACATTCATGCATCGACACCACAATACACCAATGACACCAAATTTATTAATTAGAGCTCAATTCACTATATTAGTGGTGTATTTCAATCCAACTATGCAAAAATATTATATAAAATTATATAAAAATTATAAAATAAAGAATTTTTTATTCACTTCAAGGACCCCTGCTATGTTTTTTTAACTGCCCTACCCACTGCTGATTACCTGAATCAGGTTCTTTAATAAACCACAGTCATCATATGTTGTGACCATTGTCCTTAACCATAAGTGTATATTTTATTTTATAGTCAGCAGCATTGTCACATCCTAGTCACACCACATGTATCTGTTAAAGATTTGGAAGGCACAGACTGGCCTCATGTCCACAGAGCATGAACTCTGATTTTGAGTAACCACAATGCATCTGTTGGTCGAGGGACAACAGTGTAGCAGTTGGTAGTGTGGTAAAAGTTGGTATACTCCGAGTGGTGGTCCCAAGCCCGGCAGTGGGTAGGGTTGCACCAGGAAAGGCATCCAGGGTAAAACCTGTGCCAAATCTCTGTGCAGACGATGCTCTGCTATGGCGACCCAGAATACAGGATGAAAAAGGCCACACACACTTTACATCATGTCAGTTGAACTGACTTCATAAAACAAACAGTTCTCGGATTCAATATTTTAGGAAGAATGAAAGAAATCAAAGTGTTTTACCTTTACTCCAGATATACTGTCCTCTGAACACAGGTGCTCATATACAGCTCCTTTCTATTTTGCTCAGTACTGGTCGGGGCTGGAAGCTATTTTCCCGTTTGCAGCATGACTCAAACAAAATTGGCTCTTCCCCAGACAGTGCTATGATGATTCTGCTTATGGTGTCACGACATCTCTGCCTGCTCTCTTTAACCTGTTGTCTAGTGTCTGCAGCCAAGAAGGGGTTGTGCGGCACCTGTTTAGGCCTCTACAAAGGTAACAAATAGCCACTTTATTTTAACCCCCACCTTTTGGTTTTCATCAACACATTTTAGCGTAATATTACCACTTAGACGTTTCTCACTAATTCATACACTTTACGCCTAAATGATTAAACAAGACCCTTTGTGATTATCTTTAGTAAAAACTAATTACATGCACTGAGTAACTTCTTAATTTCATTTGTACATTTTAAAAGTCCAACGAGACCACACTCAAAAATGAAGTCTGTGAGTTTGCGTACTCACAGTTTAGTTTTGGACAAAATCTGAATGAGGTTTGGAATTGATACACTGAGATCAAGTCTTGAGTTCAGAGCATCACGTCAATAAAGACCGAATTGGATAGAGACAGATAGAGAGGGAGAGAGGACAGAGGAAGACAATGAAGTGCTGTGTGTGTGTGTGTCTTTGTGTGTGAAGCCTCTCATTCAGCCTCTCCTGACCTCCTGCCTTTATTTAAGTGCTGAAAAAGGCAATTTGCCTGCAGTCCGCCTGCATTCTCTGCTCGCCGCTCCATCTGAAGTAATCTGCCATTTCAGACCCATTTTTACCTGATTGCTTCGTCAGAAATGAAGTGACACTGAGGTCGCACACCCGGATTGGAATGTAGATGCAACACAAACACTGTACACCCACAGATTTAAAATGAGGAGTGGGCTGAAAAGAACATAAAAGGAAAAAACTGTTCTGACATTCTTAACATGTAGTGGAGGTGAACACAGCACATGGACGATCTTCAACGCATCACAGTCATGATGCAAAGTGTGGTCAGTAGATACTTTATCGTTATTAAATGGCTAATTCATACTAGATAAGCTGGAACCAGTTTTAGGTATTTTGTGTAAAGCTACAATAATTGCAATAACTAATATTTTACATATATATTCTAGTTCAATTCATGTTTCTGGGTGGCATACAGACCACCCAATATGTTTACTTTACCTCACATTATAGTTAAACTCCATGTTGGGAGAATCAGGTGCAGATGGAGCGGTGGAGTTGTGCTGCTGTGCACTACAGTGAGGTGTCTGTGTGCGGGGGTTACCTGGACTTTATTCTGGGGGTGTCGCAGAATAGTGTCATTTGATAGGGACACTGGCTTTCACTTGTGTAATGTCTACATATGTTCAGGGCTCACTTTTCAGCTAACAGCTAACAGTAACTAGAAGACCGGTAGTAAAGGTAAACTTTGCCAGTGACAGATTTGCAGAACCAGGACGGTAGGTGCAAGAGTAAGTAAGTGCATGAGTTTGTTTTGGTTCAAGTAAAACCAACTGAAATTAATTACAGACCCTTTAATAAATTAGTAAAATAACCACTTAAATCAGTTAACACATTATTACATGATTTCTGTAGCCAGATTTTGACAAAAGAAAAAACTTTTAAATTGTGTTTTTTTCCATTTGTAAATTATGTGAAATGATTGGTTATTTACAGAATTTCTTACAATCATGCATGAAATGTGTTTTTAACGTATATTAACAATCTTTTTTACAAACTCTTCTACTCTTTAAGCTTTTCAGCCTCCTTTAGCTCCTTGTTTTAGTATTGTTTTGTCTGAACTCTAGGTGGGTCAGGTGGACAGGAATGAGCTTCAACAACTGAGTGTAATTCTATGAATCTTTTCCAACACAGACTTAAAATGATATT
>OMLM01007027.1:42397-73793 GCA_900302695.1 Helostoma temminkii | reverse complement strand
TGGTCACCGACCACCTTCATTGTTGATGATGGATCGGACCGAGATGGTCTGAACCTGGGGTCTGTGGTGGTGGATGAAGAACAACGCTCAGTGATTCTGATCTACAGCATCTGTTTCCACCTCTACCACTGCCAGCCGTCCAGCACCATGATGGTGCAGAGCTGGGACGATGGCCTCAGTTGGGACCCACCAAAAAACCTCTCGGAGCAGCTCGGAGCCAAGACCTTCGCTCCCGGCCCAGGCTTCGGCATCCAGGTGAGAGAGTGAGCTGTTTTCCAGCTGTAAAGTGAGGTAAATGTTAAGCTAAATGACCTGTATGCTGTGTTCTTGTCACGTTGGTTTACTGATTATAGGCTACTGACTGGTTTGTCATTCAGGTCACATGCTAGTGGTGATCGCAGGTGTTACAGGATGGGTTTGAAGTAATATTTAGTCACAAAACCTTGTCTTTACAGGGATTATAAAAATCGTTATGCACTTAAAATTGTATATTTGAATTCAACTCATCCTCATTCTCCAACTTTTTTGAGGTTTCCCGAAAAGAGGAAGTGTGTTTGTTTGCATGAAATACTGCCTAGACAGTATACTGTCATAATTAAGAAGTGAGAACTGGCTCAGTTCTAGTTTCAAGACCACCGCAGTGCTGGGTGTAGAAAAATATCATGAAACATCACAGGCTGTTAGAAACAAAATGGTTTGATTAAACAGTACCATCACAAATAACAAACACAAAAGCGAGTTCATCGTTTTTAATTACTTTTGTCATCTCCAATAAAAATCAGAGAATGATGTGATTATAGAGACACACCACTACAACAAATATTTCTTTTATAGGTGTTCGTGAGTTTCTAAAATGATGAACTTTACATTTGCCATTACATCACACTTTGAGTGACATTTGATCAAATCATGTGCACCCATATTGCAGAAAATTGCAAACAAACACAATTTAACAGATGGAAGTCTGGAAACCAGTCACGAAGCAGTCACGAGCTGAAACTGAACAGGACACGATTGATCTTATGTAAACATTTTTACAGCGTAACAAAACACTGTGCTTTTTACTTACCTACTTTTACCAGACAGTTCTAGCTGCTTTGCTAATTAAAGTCTCAGCAAGTAATACAAGTAATAATGTACAACAATGCAAGTATTAATGTACAAACAATATATTTAATACAGACAGTTTTTTTTTTTTTTTTTTTTTTGGTTAATCCGAAGAATTGAATTTTATTTATTCTGTCTGTCCTTAGAAAATACTTATAATAATTGTATTGTTGTGTAATATAGATTTTGTAAAATATTTTAGTAGTAAACTATATAACATGTATATTGCAAAAACAATGGTGAGTCCCTGTTGTGAGTACTTTAACATAAAAAATAATTTTGGGCTGATGTGCCCGTACTGGTTCTGGTTAGTGTTCTACTGTCAGCAGTGTAAAGTAGTGATCAGTAGTAGTGGTATTTGTGTTTGTCCAGATTGCCGACCTTAATGTGAACCTTTTAAACATGTTATTAGAATTAATTAGACATGTTGAATTCAGCAGAAACAGAGATGAGTGCGTTTTAGATAATTGCAGCAGAATCATCATATAATTCCTGACCATCGGTTCAGCTTTTATGAGCTGTCATGTTCGTGGGCCTTCCTGCATTTAGCACATTAAACCTTCTGTTGAATGGCTGCAAATCAGGCAAAATGTCTGGGTTGTTTAATGAAATATTGATGTTGACTTTTAGCTCAGTCTTTATTTTAATTAACTATTATTTAACTATTAACCTTCTGGTGCACTCCTTTTGAAATGAACATCCTTATCCATAAAAACATGATTTGAACACTTAGAGTACAAAGAATTTTTTCCTAATTGTTCTGTTGTGAGCTAAGTCTACATAATCTTCTGTTGTTTGATTACAGAAGCGCTACAACCCAGCGAAGGGGAGGCTGGTGGTGTGTGGTCATGGCACAATAGAGGGAGACGGTGTTTTCTGCATCTTGAGTGACAACCATGGAAAAACATGGTACAACGGTGCAGCACTGAAAAGCATCCCCTACAACCAGAAGAAGAAAGCACAGGACTTCAATCCTGATGAATGTCAGGTCAGTTTGGATGTTTCTAAAAATGTTTTGTAGTTCTGACAGCTCGCTATAGTCACATTACTTTATTGAGGTGAAGCAACATTGCTGTATGTATCATTTTACTGTTATTATCACAGCTGAACCAAGACAAAAGGAATACTTCAAACTACAGTTACATTGCAATGATCAGACACCTTTTGTAGGCTGCAGAGCCAGGAGAAAAACTCCATGAACTTTCTAACAACCCAAAGTGTCACAGGTCACAGCATCAACAAAGTACTGCATACTGTCTGTGTGCTACTAACTTCCTTATTATGAATCAAATGTGAAACCCACATAGAGTTATCATCCAGTTTTGTATTAGTATTTATTCCTTTATATTTACAGTATGATACAGCCTAAGTAGTAAGTAGTAGACAGGCTGTGTGTATGCACTGTATGCATCAGCAAACACAACAGAGGACGAAATTAGGTTGAGTTTGAATTTCTAGCATAAAAAAAGACAAATATTATTGTCTACAATGAGCTAAAGGGTGTGTAAGTTTGACACAACACCAAATTAATACTAATGTTGCTTTGTGTCTCCTGCATTTGATGCGAAATAGAAAATTCTTTTGAAAGAGAGACGCCAACTTATCTGTCAGGATGCTGTGGAGTACTTCTGCCTCCTAGTGGGCAAAAAAACTATTAATTGAGTCTCTAAATTTGGATTTTAACACACCATAAAAATAAGACTGGTGTGATGAAACCATTACATTCACTGCAAACGTGACAAAGTGTTGTAAAACATTTTATTTAAATAAATTTTATTTAAAATTTGAGTTTTATAACACATATAACACATATATGTTTTGTGTCAAATTGTCAAAACAACCCTTTCCTCCATCTGCTCCTCTGTAGCCTGTTGAGCTGATGGACGGCAGCATCGTCATCAACGTGCGGAACCAGAACAACTACCACTGTCGGTGTCGCTTGGTGGTGCGGAGCCTGGACGGGGGAGAGACGCTGCCCATCGATGGTCTGTACTTCGACTACACACTGGTGGATCCTGCTGTAGCTGCTGGAGCTCTGCAAAAAGAAGGAGTGCTGTACTTCACCAACCCCTCCAACGAGGCGCACAGTAAGAACTTGTAGCAGTCACAATCTCCCCTTCTTTCATAATCTTTTATCACTGATCCTTATTAAATTTTTTTTTTTTATCTCTCAAGTATTTTATTTAAATAAAGGCAGTCATCCTGTAAAAATAGAAGAGAAAAAACGTGCATTCAAAACTTTACCCAAGTACTGTCCTTAAAAAATACTGAAGTAATGTACAGTATCAACACATAAACTGCATTTAAATGTCACAACTGTTTGAGATACATTTTTTTATTTTTATATACTGTTGCATTTTGTTCCTTGACCATGTGCTATATGTGTGTAACCTTACTATGTAAAGTAACTACTAACTATAGCTGTGTAACTAGTAACTACAGTGACGTAACATTTGCAATTATGGCACTTGAAATATATGTACAAATTAGCTCTGAATTTAACAACTATTTTCATAGCTGGTTAGTCAAGTAAATCTACTAAATGTTCCAAAACTGAGCTTAATGTCTCATTTGAGAGGCTGTTACCAAAGAATGTTTCACACTTTCACTACTTTTGTATTAAGAATGACTGAAACTCTCAAATTACCGAGCATACTAACTTTCATTAATCCCCCTCAGGAGTTAATCTAACGTTACGCTGGTCACTAACCCAAGGCCAAACTTGGGAGAATAAAGCTGTGCAGATATGGCCCGGGCCAAGCGGCTATTCCTGCATCACATCACTGGACAGTGGGTCTGTAGAGGACCGCAAGTACATCTTTGTCATCTATGAGAAGGGCCATAAGGACTATGATGAGACTGTGTCATTCGTTAAAGTGCATCTGTATGGTGGTCGGTAGACCATGGGAGTAGAAGGTAATGTCATAAACATCACCAGTCAATTAACACATGACAAGTGATTTAAATTCTTGTTTGTCTCCTGTGTTGATTTCAGCTTGTGTTTGTGCCACAGATTTAACCGCTGAAGGCAAAAGGGAAACAAGGAAATGTTATTTGCCCCACCGACTTTCTCAGGAAGAAAATAAAACACTTTTAAAACTCGCTTTATGATGTAAAATATGGGGCTTGGCTTTATGAATGAAACTGTTTGTGTTGGGACTGTGACATTTCTATCTTTCTGCTCTCTAAATACCCACCATTGATTAAGTTACAACTTTCACATCCATGTTATCTAAGTTATATAAGTGTGTGCTGCTAATCATTTGCACAGCCACAATGTATTTTGAATTTCTTCTTTCATAGATGAGAAAATGTGCCTATATGAGGGATAACATTGGTGAAAATAAAGTATAAGTTAAAGATTATTATACATTACTATATATCTGTTTCCAAACATTTTAACCATATTGTCATTTACATATGATGAGTTCAGAAGTCCATAGTAATAATTTTCACAAATGATGCCAACTCAGGGTATCATATTTTTTTTCATACAGTGCTAACAGTAGACTGTTTAATTGTTGGCTGGTGAAAATGAAAAACTTTGTTAACTTCTACATCGAATACTTGACTTCTCAACAGCATATGGCTCTGTGCTTGTAAGTATAATGAGGATTAGTTTAGCCTTTATTAAGATGCCATGAATTAATGCTGAATGAAATTGGCCCTGCCAAAAAATGTGCAAAATAATGTTAATGGTATTTTGTGAGAGAGTATGCACTTGAATGTTCTCTAATGTTTTTAAGTGGTGTTTGAGTGGTTTTACAAAATCAGTTGATTTGAAAGTGTGTGTGTGTGTGTGTGATTGGATGTGAGAGTGAAGAGATAAGTAGATAATGCAGCTGAAGTATCCCTTTATGTACTTGCACAAAATGTATTTTGTAATGAGTCTGAATTCCACTTTGCATAGATTTGGATGTTTTATTTTCAAATCAGGTGTCCATTTCTGCCTCGTATTGGCAGCATTCTACACACTGTTGGGCTTTTAATTCTAATTATATATTTTTTGATCTGTGAAATAAATAAATGTTTCATACAATTGTATATCTTTTTATTTAATATGGTTAGTTTGCGGTGTAATTAATATTTGCATGATATTTACATTCAAAATGGCCTGAAAGTGATTTCTAATCAAAGTTTCTAATCAATTTCTAATCAAGTGGCGAGAGAGAATACCTCCCACTTTGTGTATGTGTACTGACAACTGTGAAGTCATTGGTAAAAACTACTGTTAATGCTTTTCAAATTATCTTCGTACTTGTGTGTACAGTTCTTTATGTGAAACCAGTGAAGTGGGATAAAAGCAGGACACTTACAGTTAATTTGGCAGTTTTCCACTCTAGATCTTTGTTTGCCAGAAAAGCAAATTCTCAACTGACTTTCGTGTCAACAAATAAAGAAATGTGAGTGTATGACCTGAAATACCCTCTTAGTCTCAAGACAAGACCACAGATCTTTTATGGATACATTTCTCTGCCCTCCTACACTAAAAATACTTTACTTTACTGTGTTGTACTCTGTCTTCTGGGAGAATGATGCATGTCCAAAGTTTGACACTACAAAAAAGGTTTCTTTAAGATTGTTTTTAAACCTGAAAATGTGCACATATGGCAATGATTTGTGAAATATTGTGAAGGCTAACCCCAGTTAGTTAGTGTCCTATGCAGGCTTATAACTTCTAGCTCACATATAATAATAGTGGGCAATATGGTAAAGAGGAGGTTGAGTTTTCATTTAAAAAGGTGATACACTGTTTATTACTCAGAGTAATTTTAAACAACATGGAGGAGGCCTCAAAAGGATAAATTAAATGTTCCCCTATTATGCAAAACCCACTTTTTAGTCATTTTCATACATTTATGGCTCTTGGATATATCTAGTCATACATCGAATGGGTTAGCAGTGGACCCTCTACTTTTTTTTATTTTACATTTTCCTCTTTAGTAGAATCCAGCCCTAGAATGGTCAAATCCAGATTTTCCCCTCGCCGACGTAATCTGGGGTGGACGACATAGTCTCATAGCTCTGGCCAATCACTGTCCCCCACAGCCTCTGCTAGCACTTGATGTCTGACCTTGCTGCGTCTACACTTGTGTAAGCCAGGCAGAATCAGTGTGTATGTGCACATTAGAGTGAGGATTCGCAGCAGCTGGAATAACTTTAAGACTGGAATTCAAAAATGGACTGATTCTGACTGTCTGTAACCTAAACCTGGGTCTAGTTCAAAGTTTGATGCTGTAAGTGTTACTATTTTGTATTTTCTGTGCGCGCGCATCGGATTGACAGTCGGTAGAAGCAGGACAAATTGTTGAATAGCAGAACTGTCTAGAGACGTGTGAAACTTTTAAAGCCAATTTTTATGGGTTAATTGGCTAGATAGTTAAAATTGCAGGGTTATGTTCACTATGTTGCCCAAAGTTTTTAAACATCTGCCTTTACATGCACACGACTTTAATGAGATCCCATTTTTAATCTGAGTTTAACATAGAGTTGGCCCACCCTTTGCAGCTATAACAGCTTCAACACTTCTGGGAGGACTATCCGCAAGGTTTGTGACCATTCCTCTAAAAGTGCATTTGTGTAGTCAGGCACTTATGTTGGATGAGAAGGCCCGGCTCGCAGTCTACACTTTAATTCATCCCAACGGTATTCTATCAGGTGGAGGTCAGGACTCTGTGCAGTCAAGTTTCTACACATCAAACTCGCTTCTCCATGTCTTTATGGACCTTACTTTCTGCACTGAAATCAATTATTTTGATTGATTCCAAAACTTTTGTCAATATAGTGAATATTAGCACAGCAGTTCAGCTGCACCTCAACTGTCTGTTATCCTGCTGCTGTGTTTGAGAGCTAAGAGTTGAAGCTGGTATATATGGACTGCTAAATGACAAGACTGAGGCTGATACTACATCCATACGCTGTGTTTTCAGTGTTCATAGCAGTTTGTTGACATATTCTGTAGATTCTGCTTCAGGGGCACACATCAGCAAACAGGAGGGGAGCACAGCTTAAAACTTGTTCTTCCAGAGACAGATTCTAAGTGCAAAATTTCAGCCGGGGCAGAAACAAAGATCTGGACATGTAAATTGACAGACACATTCTGTAGATGCCAGGGACATATATTTTTAACCCCCAAAAGGTGTATAATGAGGCCTTTAAACAATACTCTCCTGTTAATATGGGCCTATAAGAGATGCCTCTAAAAGATGCTTCCTATGTGATGGGGAATAACATTCACATGCTGTGTCCTTCAAAGTTGGAGCCTTTTTAGTAGAAAAAAATTCCCTCATTCTGTTACTGCCGGGAAACACTGTCAAGAGAAACACAAAGAAGGTATTTGCTTTATAAATTCGCATTTGAATACATTATTACACATTGTGAATCTTCTCCCTCCATTATTTCCTCTGTAAAGGGAAGAATTTTGTGAAGGCCAATACCAACAGGATGAATCATTACAGCAAGAAAAAAATAGTTTCATTTTTCATATGGGTACCTGGCTGACCTGTCACCCAGGTTGTGAACCTGTTCTTTAAATAAGTGTTTGCTTTCCCCATACATTACATTTGTAAACCGCTCATGTGATATTTCCTAATTATGACACCTTTGAATAATATCATAAGATAATGCTGGATAAATTTGCATTTTAAGTGAGAACAGTGCAAGTTACACATATTTATATAAGAGATAAAATCTTGAACATGAACATGACTGTATTAAAGTTTATTTCAAAGTGTATCTGACTAGCCTTTTTCTTTTAATAAGCATCGTATTTTTTTTTTTTTTAATCTTACTGTAGAGGTCTCAAACGGCTCCCATCTCATGAAATTTACCCAGTAGCCGTTGACGGCTCTTTAGTGACGGATCGAGTCCAGTATACGATTTTCTTTTCCCCCCCTTTTCATTTATTTTTGGAAAAAAAAGAGAAGGAGTGCAAGTAAGCCGAATGTTTTCTTTGTATTTATAGTACTACTCACAGCTAAATGTGATCTGGTGACTGCAGACTGCACTTGTATGTGTTTAACTAAGCAAGACGTTGCTCTGCTAGCTGGGTCACTGGCTAGAAAGCTAACTGCGTGATAGCATAGCTAGCTAACGTTAACCTCATTCTGCGATACAACCTCGAGACAAGTCGGGACAAGACCAGGTCAGTGGCTGGGATATTTTGCATGTTTTATGCAAACGCAGAGCAGTTATATTGTATTTAGCGCAAATTATAAACACTACACTCAAGCACAGGTCTTGCTCACCGGAGAGGATATTCTGCAAATGGGCAGTTTTATTTTAGTTTTGGTTGCTAGCTAACGTTTGGTGGTTGCTAAGTTCGTTAGCCTAGTGGCTGTGTTTGTTAGCATGTGTCGTAGCTGAGGATTAACGCTCTGTCTAGTAATGTTGTAAATAACTGTGCATGTAGTAGTCTAATGGTACTGGCTATTTAGTTAGTTCATCGTAGAAATATCGGATAACGTTTGGTTGTTAACTATCTTCTAAACCTTTTGGTAGCTAATATTGACTGATGAACGTTAGCGCAGGTCGTTCGTCTGGGGTAACTACACTAAGGAGCTAGTTGTATAATGCTAACGCAGCATCAGTTTAACATTGACTGGTTTCACTTAAAACAGACATTTAATTCGATTGAAATATTTCAGGGCAATTGGCCCCACTTTGCCCAAGTGGTCGATGTATTTAAACTCTAGTAGCGCAGTCGTAAGTTGGCTACGTTAAAGCTTTGCTACACAACCGGTTTGTGCTAACTTTCTATGCACTGGGCCTGTCTTCGCCGCCATTTTGTTTTGGTTTCCTAGTCAAAAAAATTTTTTTCTGCGTTGTCCTGTGCCTTAAACGAACGACAGATAAATAAAGCTCTTTGACGAACAGTCACAGTCGCGACGTCGGTGGGTGATTCAAAATGTAGCAGCTCGCAGAGTTGGACAGTCCGTGGATTAACGTTACCGCAAGATGTTGAAAATTCATTATGAAACACGAACGCAGTCCCCCTCCCAACACCGAGGCCCTATGCTAGTGTTAGTTAGCACTGGAATAAAAGTAACTGTAGCTCAAGCAGTTTGTTGTTTACATTTCTGATAGTCCGACTTCAATTAGTGATTCACTAGCTATCACCTAGTTTTGTTAGAATATCATTATGTATACATAAGGTGTCCGTGCTTGTAATTAGCTGTAGCTATCATAGGCCCTTTTGTAATTATCATTGATGCAGGTTTGGTAGTGTAGCTGCTGGCCCCCGTTAATCCGCACACAACATGCAGTTGACCAGCCATCCCACGACCTAATTTTCTAATCTCATCTGTCTGTTGAAGCACTGTGCACTGTTGCTGCCCTGTAGTCATCTTGTGAAACCATTTGTTGTGTGTGTTGCAGAAGTAACACATTTTGTATACCGCACACATTATTTGTGTACAGTAGAAGGCAGTTAGCTTTACATATGTCATCCCTGTTCTGCTAAACATGGTTACAGCACCGTTGTTCATATTATTGTTGGTGTCAGCCAACTGCAGCCATGTACTGAATACACTTATTATTCAGCTGCTCTGAAGACAGGTTAAGCTGCCATTACTTGGGCTCCCATAATTAAATACACAACATTAAATGAGCGTTCACTTGATGTCTTTTAGTTCTTAAATTGTTCATGTCAAAGACCATTTGGATTGGCTCATATCCCACATCATCTCACTGCTCCATTCAGAGATAGTGAATGAAGTAACTTCTGTTTGTGGTGTAACAGTCTGCGATTAATCGTCTGATCACAGTAGTTTTGTGTAATGTGAGTGCGTGCATCAGTTTAACCTGCTGAATACAGTCAGATCATTGTGAATTGGACCAATGTAAGTGCAGTGTGTGTGTTTTTTTTTTTTTTTTTTATTGATGTGCAGTAAAATGAGTTCAAGCTAAAGGCCTGGCAGTTGCCATGGAGCCAACACTGTCTCAAAGCTAGGCATAGAGGAAAATCATTTATAATGTGTTGCCATAGAAACCATAGTTCAGCATTTTTTTTTCTTTGTTTTGTACAATGTCTCCTACGATGATGTGTTTAGTCATGCTGTGTACTAACTTTATTTGTACAGGCGTAATGTTGAATTGTTGGATTTGTCCTACATACAATGTGTGTAACGATGACCCGCCTTCGAAAGAATACCCAACTTATTCTGGTACTGAAATATCTGTGCATCTGTTAAAAAGCTGTGGCAGAAGCATGATTTATTCAAAGAAATGCTGCGTAAATGTAGGTGTGCCTACCACGATAACCCTTGCACATCACACAAAGTTTGCATTGTATCTGAATTTGATTTATGTGATCAGGGTGGTACAGCAGCTGGTAAACAGTGCAATGTGGGAGGTACAAGTAAATGTGTGTCACCTACAGTAAATGGCCTTTAGGTAGTTGTAGACTGAGCTCAACATCTATCGTAATATATTGATTTGTTTCAGTTTAACATGCGCTATCCTTATTATGGATCAAGGATTTAAATTTGTGTCTAGTACAAATATCAAAAATTCATCACTCTGTATGACAGTGTCCGGTGGAAAAACAAATGTCAGTTCACTTGTCTGACCTGTCAAATATCTCCTTTTGCTAGATCATTGAGTATTAAAATGCCAGATTATTTGTCCAATTTTCACAACGTTGTGTTATGATTGGCCAGTTACCCTAATAGGCAGACCATGAGATGCTTTCACTATTTTTTTACTTGTCCGGATTGGCAGATTTGAAGGGGGAAAAAACTAACTTTGGTTGATTTTGGTTTTGGAAATGTGAGATGTTTAATATTGTAATGTTGTCTTTTTGCCTTTCCATAGCCCCATTATGTTGTTATATTGGTGTAGAATCTCCATATTTATGTTGTTGAACGTCACGAGTGCAAGTGAGCTAGAACGCCAATTCAAGTTTATTTATATAGCACAAATTCACATCAAAGTAATCTCAAGGCACTTTTCAATGTAAGGTTTAAGACCTTACAATACAACTAAATAACACAGACAACCCAACAAATCCCACTTGAGCAAGCACTAGGTGACAGTGAAGAGGGAAAACTCTCAGCAGAACCAGGCTCAGGGTGGGCGGCCATCTGCCTCGACCGGTTGTGGTGAGTTGAAAGAAAGAGAGAAAAGAACAACAGATCATAAAACAATAACAACAACAAGCAACAAAACACTTGGCAAGTAGGATAGGCCAGCAACTAAACACTGGGAACATACATCTTCAAGGCTGAGGATACCTGCAGAAAAAGAGAGGGATAAGCACAGCAGCCAAGATTTCTTTACTGTGTTGTTAATACTGAAGACACGAACATAGTCCCTAAAATATACATAAGGAGAAGAGGTTTTTTAAGGTTGTTAGCATTAAATGTTTTAAGTCTCAAAGCATTAAAAAGCATTTCTTGTAGCCTTTAATTATCGTATGTAAATGTACATGAAGTGCACAAAAAGGAAGTGTTTAAAGTTTTAATTGGCTGCACATGTTATTTACTGGGAGAACAAGAAAGAAAATGATTAGTGTTAAAAAGGATTGTAATTCTACATCTTTTGTTGGGTCGTGAATTGAGAAATCCTTGAAGGAACATTTCAGTTTCAAAAAATTTAGACTTACTAGATGGCTTTGGTATGCTGAAAATAAGTGAGGCTGCTACACTTGTAGCAGAAAACACATTTAGCTCTTGCTTTTAATTTATTTAAATTTTTAGCCATAGCAAAAACTGGACCTTATTCTTCTTATTGTTATGAAATGTGGAATCACTGCTGCTCATGTCATTTGTTAATTAGCCAGCATACATTGGTAATGTTAAAGCTACAGCAGTGTGTGAGAGATGGAGCGAAGTACACAGCGACAGACGTGGCTTCACAAAAAAAAAATAAAAATGACTAGAAGCTAATTCCAACCAAAAATTTAGGCAGCACAGAATCAACGTGAAAGACTGAACATAGTTGATGCGTTATGGTCTCTGGAGTAGTGTCTTAAACTGCCACTGGCAGCAGCTCACAGGGAGGTCCACACGACTCAACCACAAGTTGTCAACCACACAGTGTTACTGATGTACTTTTTTAATTATCAGTATCTAATGTAAATACTTTCCTAAAATACAACTACTTCTAAATTGTACTTGAAGTACAGTACTAAATTTATTTTTTTTCTTTAGTTATTTATCATCTCTGCTAGTGTCGTCTCAAAGTTCATAGATCTGAAGAGAGCAGAGTGATTACAGCTTTAGCAGCCAAACTCCACTGAATGTGCATTTAATGGTTAAAAGAAGAAATATTTTTATTACCTGGAACATTTTAGCTTTTCTTGGACCATTTGTAATGGAAACGGGGAATCAGTAAGAATCGAACTTGATGAGCAGAATCTGAATTTAATAAAATACCCAACCTTAGGTTTCACAGAGCTAAATGTCATATGGTGGTGTGCCTTCTATGGGTAATAGGCATATCACATTACCAGAAGTTTGGTTGTCAGTACCAATATCACTGAAAGTCTACAATTCAAAATGCAAAAAAATAACTGATTATGGTGGAAATAGGGGAAAAAACTATAAATAATAAATGGTTCTCATGCTAGTCTAAGAGGAGACCACAAGTATCAGCTGTAACTCACAGAAAACTGTGCTGCACAAACCGTGTGCTGACACCCACACACAGCTAAACAGTAACATTGTCTATGGAGTAATGTTATGAGCAGCACCCAGTTCAACAGCCGATACTTTGTTAGGCTAAACAAGCTACTGTTAGCCTTTGTTTACGCGGTGTAGACTATAGCTACAACAAATGCAGAAGGGTTGCAGTTCATGTACACAAATGGTAACATTTCAAGACAGTTTGAAGAATTCTTTGCATTAGCTAGGTTTGAGGTGTTTGTTGTTCTTTGCTTCCAAAAGCACAGAGACAACATTTGTCTGTCTGCCAGCTTTTGGTAACTTGGTCCATAATTTACTTGTCATCATTCGACTCAAAGGCAAAATATCGCCATGCGACAAATCACAGTGGTCGGGCAGACCTATTGCTGCACTTGCCTGATCCCCCATGTTGTTGTTGTTAGCATGAGCTTGTCAGTGCTTTTGGTATCTTCAGTATCGTAGAAAACAAGTACCTTCACGTTTTCAGAATTTTGCTATAGATAGTTGGTTCACAGTTTCTGTCAGTATTTAATCATAAATCATAAATCATCACCAAACGCCTAGCTGTTAAGTCAGACTCTGTTGATGATGTTTTGATTTGTAATGTGGTTTCAGTTTTTCCTAGTCATTTGAAATGCTTATACTATCAGCACTTTTGCTTTTTATTTTCTGTGTTGAGCTGGTATCAGATCTCTCACACTGTCTCTTTCTCCCTCAGTCTCAGGCCTCACCATACTCAATGAGCGGACAGCGCAATGTCAGAGCGCTCTGGGCAAACTGCAAAGGGGAAGGAAGGCAAAACCAAGTATGCGTCTCTCAACCTGTTTGATACATACAAAGGAAAGACCCTTGAAACACAAAAGCCTGTTGGTGAGTATCTAGGTTCTCTTCCCAGGATATTGGTTTTCAAAGCCGCTTGTTTTTCGATTTTAATTCAACCAGATTGTTTATTACATCCAGCGTGTCGAGTACATTATCAGATGGTGCTTAACGAAACAGATCTGCATAGTTACAGTTAGATTTAATCATTTGTGCCTGTCTCTCCTGCACTGCTTCCTGCCATGACATACTGCAACTTGGATGCATTAGCCTACTGTCTCCCTAATAGCCCTGGTACTGATTTCCAGTACAGGAAGAGCATGACATGCCACATCTCTGCCGGCTTTTGCTGAAACTGTCAATATTATTCACGGATGTTGAACACTGTAATTTCTCTCAGAGAAAAAAAATTGCTTTTGTTGCCATATAGAAAGAAATTATGCATGGCATGGGAGGGTGAATGGCTCTCGAGCCTTGACATGTCAGCTGAGCCCTGGAGCCACTGATCCAGGCCTGAGACAGAGGCTTACTTGTGGAAGCCGTTTGACTTCTGTGCCGAGTCCCCAGTCTATGTTTTATTCAGAAGATCCCCACTAGATCTAAGCAGCTGTCCTCGTTTCCAAACTACAGGCTTCTCCCTCCTACACAGTGAAGCCATGCACTGCTGTGTTTTTTTCTGAGCTTCAAGGAAACAAATGAAGGATTGATATTCAGCAAAGCTTCACTTTTCAGAATCAGAAGGCTTTTCCGTGCTTCTGTAAGCATCAGTGTCCTTACACTTCTCTATAAACTCTAATTGAATTGGGGTTGCTGAATGTTTTTAATAACATCTAGAAGCTTCTATTATTCCATATTCATCAGTCATTGGACTGAAACTACCAACCCTCTAGCCTTTTTGGTTGTATTTTTGTATACTCAGCAAATGCCATCCCTGTCATCCAGTCGCTTTTTATACCATGTAGGTTTCAGTTTTCAGTGGTCCATCTGTGCTAATGACCTCCTTTCTTTTCCCCGTATCAGTTCCCCCCCGCCATGGCCTGCAGTCTCTTGGTAAAGTTGCCTCCGCGCGGCGTATGCCACCCCCTGCCAACCTGCCCAGTCTGAAGGCAGAGAACAAAGGCAACGATCCCAACGTCTCGCTCGTTCCCAAAGACGGCACAGGATGGGCAAGCAAACAGGAACCAGCAGACCCAAAGAGGTAAGTAGGTCCAATCCAACATACCAGAACTTTAGTCTTGTACCTTTTTAGAGAAACTCCAAATACACTCCTAAATATGCGTTGATGCCCGCTGCTATTAGTTGTTTTTCTTTTTTTTTTCCTTTTTTTTAAAAATATCTATTCTCTCTGTTTATGACTTTTTTTCTTTTTCTTTTTTTTTCTTTCCCTCAGTACCGATGCATTGTCAGCACCGCAGCCGGAATCGCAGCAGCCTGTGGCTTCACAGATACCTGCACCGACCCGCCCGAGAACCCCGCCAGCTTCAGAGGTACGACAAAATAAATCACATTTGTTTTTTATGTTACTTATGTGCTTGAAGGTTATAACAGCCAAATTTAATATGAAACTTATGGTATTTGTCCGTGTGGCCCCCTTGTCCCTCTCTTCAGGCTCTGGCCCCCGTATCAACCCAGGCCGTAGGGGCAAGGTCCTGGGCGCAGGCCAGTGTTACACATGGAACACAAGGGGATGGTAAGTCTTCCTTTTCATATAAATTTCTTGGATGGAGCATATTGTTACACCTATTAAATTCTCTGAAAATAATTGTCTCCTCGTCCTCACTTTTTGCAGGTGGAAAGGGATCAAACCAACCGTCGCCATTCTCTCGCGAGGAATTTCCCACCCTGCAGGCGGCTGGCGACCAGGACAAAGCTGGCAGAGAACAGGGCACTGCAGATCAGTGGTATGGGCCCGGACCAAGCCTCCGCCCCCAGAGTGAGTGATGCCCACTTAGTTTACAATAATTTTGTGCATTACATGCAGTCAAGTGACCAGGTTACAATCATCTTTCTCGAGTAAGCAGATTTCTTAACTGTCATGTGAATGAGAAACCTGGTTTCTGTAATCGGGGTAGAGGATTGGAGAAACCTTATTTCTGCAGGCTTATGTATTATCTTTCTACATTAACTGCTTTGAACTTTTCCATGAAAGCCTCTAAACCATGTTGTCTGTCCGTTGTTCTCAGACGTTACAAGTTGGCGGGACGGTGGGGGCCGAGCTCTGGCGCCCACCCTGTCTGGGGAGGGAGCAGCAGAGGGTGGCACTGGTGGGGCATTGGTGATGGATGGGGCAGCTGGGGTACCCCCTCCAAACTCACAGACCCATGGGCCACCTAGAAACCCTCCTGCAGGCAGCCCCGCCTTGCCCCTGCCCCAGCCCCCTGTGGGGCCTGGGTTCCCTCCATACCGAGGGATCATGTCTGCCTTCGTAAGTTTCCTCCTGCTTTTCTGTTTGTCAATTGAGTATTAAAAACTTGGTATCTCTGTCTCAGTTTTTTTCTTCTTTCTTTTTAGATGTATGCTCCCTATCTGCCCTTCCCAGCCCCCTATGGCCCTCAGGGGCCTTACAGGTACCCGCCACCTGGAGAGGGGCCTGCTCCAAGGTATTCTTTGCTAAAATCTGTTGTGAAGCTAATTTTGTTTGTAATTTTTTCATACAGGAAGAAAGCTCACCCAGTGAAATTTAGCTGGCATGTAATTGGTCCAAATTGTATGGGCACATTTTAGCTTAAATTTGACAAATACCTTACAAAGAACACCCCCCCCTTTCAGGTTTGCTCGTGGACAGGGTGGTCCTGACAGCCGGCCCCAGGGTGGCCCACGTGATGCAGGTGGAGAGGTGGTAAAGCGGCCCTCAATCCTAAAGCAGGATGACCTTAAGGAGCTTGATGAGCTGGACCACGACGGAGACGAGGGCTGGGCAGGTCAGAAGAACTAACAACAACTAAAACTTGCATAGGGTTGGTCAATTGAGGCAAAAACCAGACTATTAGACAAAGCATGTTTGTGCATCCACACGCTTGTGTATATATCTGCAGTGATAAACATCTCAATTGATGTGATAATTAGCTTAATTACAAGCAGGAAAAAGGGTTCCGGTCACTACAGTCAACTCAGGAGATGAAGTGGATGATTAGATTTATCAGAGGGAAAAATGATGAACACTACAAATGCACTCAAGATGACACAGATATGGTTATCACAATTAGTCTTTTTTTTACTTTGCCTTAAAAGGGGCTCATGAGGAGATTGATTATTCTGCCAAGTTGAAGTTCAGTGATGATGAAGGAGAAGAAGAGGCAGAAGAGGAGAGAACCGAGAGCAATAATGACTTGCGGTATGTGGTATAATCAATGTGTGATTTCTTTAAACTATAAAAATGCCCTTTATTAGTCAAAATGTGACAGTACTAGGAGAAACATTTGCCATTAAAACATGCAACTTTCTGTTTGCAACAGTGAGCAGCAGAGGTCCCAGGAGGCACCTCCAGCCACGTCTCGCTCTCGAGCCTCAGACAGTGGAGGAGACACCCGCCGCACTCCTCCCTCCAATTCTGACAATGGTCCCCAACCTCCCTCCAGCAAGCCAGGATGGGCCGAGGAGGGAGGAAGTGGCTGGGGGGCCCAGGGAACACCGGCCAACTACCAGGTAGCTTGTTGAGCAACAACAAGGTGTAGCTCAGAGAGCTATATTGAAGCTGCACACAGTTTCAGCTGACAGGCCAACTTGTCCAAGGACAGATATGTGGGCAGAGAAATGTTAGTATGTGTATGTTTTTCAGTGTAGAATATTCCGGCAGAGCATGGCTAACTGTGTCTGCCTGTATACAGGGGCGCAGGCCTGGATTGGGTGGTCCCCGGGAGCAGCCCTCCCCCCCACCTGGGCCGCTCCTTGGACAAGGGCCCTGCTCCTTTTATCGACAGGTAGCCACCTGAATAGGGCCTCATAGACAATCATTATTTCATTCACCGCCCTCAGGTCTTATAGATAAGTCATTCTCAGTTTTTAAGCTTGCTTTTTGCGTCCTTAGTTGTAGTTGTTGTAATCATGTACACATTTTTCTAAACATTGAGATCATGATCTCATATTTTCTAGAGTTTAAGTTGTTATAATTGAGAATCAAATATTTTCTTACCGTTTAGGATCGACCCCACAACCAGGGTGCCACTCCATGCCCTGGTAAACCTGTCCCTGTCCAGCATCAGCCAGCAGCAGGAGGTCCTACCCCTCCTTCCCAGTCGGGCCTGCTGGTCCATGGGGCCCAAGGGGATGATGAGGATGAGACTTGGCGTCAGCGCAGGAAGCAGTCCTCTTCTGAGATCTCTGCTGCTGTGGAGCGAGCCCGTCGCCGCCGTGAGGAGGAAGAGCGCAGGATGGAGGAAGAGAGACGTGCGGCTTGTGCTGAGAAGTTAAAGAGACTTGATGAGAAACAGCAGCAACAGCAGCAAGGAAGCACCATAGGAGGTGGTGGTAGTGGCAGTAAAACCCCCTGTCTGGATGGAAACTCTACAGCCACTACAGCAGGCAGCCCTACTCCATCTATTTCAGCCTCTGCTTCCTCACCCAACATCAGTCAGTCCCCATCTCCGTGTGTGGATCCTGAGGAGCCTCCAGTTTTGGTGGTCCAGTCAGGGCTCGGTCCTGGAGTCAGTGACAGACAGCGAGCCAGCAGCAACAGCAGCTATGACTCCAATGCAGGTGAGTTTTTCAGATGCACATGATCATTGATAACTGGTTTGATCTGAATAATTTGGATCACTTTTTTTTGGTTTGCCTGATATTATTAACAAGAGACTTCAAGTTGTTTCTACCTCTTGAACCTTAAGTAACCCCCGATTGTCTGTTGTTCAGATGCTCAGCAGTGTCCCCAGCCAGCTGCACCGCAGTCACAGCAGCCCACACTGGATGTACCTTTACCAGGAGAGAGTAAGGAAGAGACCACAGGTGGCCCTCACGTTCGTGCAGGAAATGAAAGACCAGTTGACCCAGTGAAGATTGAGAATATTGGAGGAGGAACAAGTCGTCAAGGTAGTGGTCCTCCTGGCCAGGGTTACTCTAAGTACCAGAAGTCTCTTCCACCTCGATTTCAAAGGCAACAACAGGTGAGGATTTTCATTTGTCTTCTGTGTTGCAAGTACTGGTAATGCTTCCGTTATCGTTGAGTCCTGTGTTGTTTCTTTATAGGTAACCCTCTTTGTTTTACGTCTTAAAAATTCTAAGTTCTTTGTTGTCTTTGTCATGTTTGTTTCTCTTTAGGAGCAGCTCCTGAAGCAGCAGCAGCAGTGGCAGCAGCAGCAACAGCAGCAGCAGCACAGCCAGGCATCACAAAGCCAGCTGTCCCCCCAACCTCAGCCTCCACAGGGTCATTCACCAGGTTCAACACCCCAGCCAGGGCCTGGACCTAAGCAGGGTGGACCCCTGTATCAGCCCAGCGGTATGGTGCGACCTCCACCTCTGCCAATGAATTTTGACCCTCGTTGGATGATGATGCCATACATGGACCCTCGCATGATGCAGGGTCGCCCTCCACCCATGGACTTTTATTCAGCTGGAATGCATCCATCTGGTGAGTGAATCTGATAGAAAATATGTCACTTATACAAAAGCTCAGTGATTAGTAAGATAGTAATTAAAACAACACAGTACTGACATGTTACAGAACAGATTTAGGTACATGGGTCCAGTGCTGTAACTTATTGTATATGTTGGTGAACAATATACCTTGTTTTTGCAGTTTAACAGCAGTAATACAACAATTTTAAAATATCTTAATGTTTTTTATTAAAGTTAAAGTCCATCATTGTTACAGGGCTTATTGGGCGTGAGCGGTCTGATTCGGGAGGATCTGGTTCGGACCCCTTTGACAGGCAGCAGCAGCAGCATCCAGGGCACCCTCACCGTGGGACCCCACCTATGGATCCCAAGCTGGCCTGGGGGCCAGAAGTATTTCCTGGTGGAGCAGAGGGTCGTGGCCTGACCTCCCCACTGAGGCAGAAGCAGGCACTGGAGGATGATGATGTTTCAAAAGGTTCCAGGTATGTATACACAAATAAATTTTAGGGGGGCAAATGTAAGTATCACATACGCCATGTGTTAGGGGCTTTTTGTTGTGGAACTTAGAATTTAATTTCACTTTTGTCACTGCTTTCTTTTCATGATTTCTGCAACATTTGTGCAGTTTTTAATTAAGTGATATTTAAGTGATAAGTATGTACTCTGTCTTTGTCTTAGGAGTGATACTCCTCCGCACCGCATGAGAGAAGGTGGATTGGGACCCATTCAGCAGCCCAGCTCCAGCTCTGGGACATCCAATCAGACACCTCCCCCTGTTGGCACTCAAGTTGGTGCCCAAGGAGGCAGCCACCACCCTCATCACTATGTGGGCGGGAGGGGCAACTACAGCAACTTTCCTGACCAGGGTGCAAGAATGCCTCAGCAACAGAGGGCAGGTGACAGGGGAAACCAGCCACATAGCTTCACCCACCAGGATGAAGGGCCTCCTCGAGGATCTCAGCAGGGCCAAATATGGGGAGCCCCACACCCTCACTACGATCGCAATGGTCGTGCAGAGCTCCCTCTAGAGAGCAGCTCTCACCTTCACCACCATCACAGCCATCACCCTCAGCAGCCTCACTTTCCTCTCCACCCCCACAAGCCAGAGAACAGTCGTGACAGGGTTGTTGAGGCCCCTGCTAAGAAGACGGACTCCTCTCCTCCTCTTAACCAACCTTCTCTCTCATCTTCTTGCTCTTCCTCCTCTTCCTCTTCTTCTGCAAGGGAAGATGGGGGTGTCACAGTTGCCCTACATCATCATCCATCACACAGAGAGGGTGAAGCTGGTATGGGACACAGTCTTGGTGAAAGAGGTAAAATTGGCAATGTTGGCAGTAACAGCCATGTGAAGCAGGAGAAATCAGGCCCAGCATATGCTCCTCATTCCTCCATGACCTCCAGTCCACCTCCCTCTCAACATGGCACTCATAATCAGCCTCAGCAGCAGCAGCATCCCCATCCTAAAACAAACCAAAGAGGAGCACGGGATCACAAGACAGAGACGCAGTGGGGCCCACGCCCTGGCAGCAGCAATACAGGTGGAGGCTCCTCTCATGGCAGGAGGGCTAACAATGCAGGAGGTGGGAACAACTCCCGTGGAGGGGAGGACTCCTCTAATCCTCCATCGGACCACAAACCTTCCAACCAAGCAGGAGGCACAAATGCCAATAAGAGAGCTGGCCCCATCAAGAAGCCAGTGCTGAAGGAGATGAAGCGAGAGGGAGGGGAAGTTGATGGAGGAGAAAAATCAAACCCAGGCTTTGGGAAAGATAAAGAGCAAGATGGTGCGCATCCAGCCTCCATGAAGCAAGACGCCTCCTCCATGTCACAAAACACTTCAGCTCCAGGTAAAGATGAGTCTGCCCAGACAGCAAAGCCCAGAAATGCAGGAAAAGAACGATCCTCAGGAGGAGCAGGTGGCGGGTCTGGTAGAGGCCCCAAAGATGTAGACACCACTTCTTCAGGATTTTCAGGATCCTCTTCCAGGAAGGACACAGACCGCTCATTTGAGAGAGGAGGCAATACCTCCCATCATCATGGGGTCCCTGCCAAAGGCAGCAGAGCAAGTCGCGGACGAGGTGGAGAGTTTTACGGCCGTGGCCGTGGTTATCGGGGCACCTACACACCAAGTGCTGTGCCCACTGGTGGTAGTCGAGGCAGAATGGGTGGCAGGAGTGGCAGAGACTACCGCTCAGCTGTTAGTGGTGGCCACCACCAGGAGTCCAAGGGCGAGGCAGCCAGTGGCAGGCATGGCCAGGATCGGTCTCAGCACAATCCAGCTAGGGCCAGGAACCGGAGTGAAACCCGTAGTGAGGGTTCAGAGTACGAAGAAATCCCTAAGAGGAGGAGGGAGAGAGGCTCAGAGACTGGTAGTGAGAGTGGTGCAAGTGACCTTGGTCACTCAGACAAGGAAGACCACCAGAAGCCCAACACCAAGAATGGCACAGATAATGCCAACACCTCTGGCAGTGGAAACATGTCATCTGCACCACCTAGAGGTTCCCAAACCCGGGTCTTCACCCCCAGAGGTGTGCCCTCCAGGAGGGGCAGGGGTGGCGGCAGTGGAGGCGGAAATGTATATAGGAGTAGTGGCAATGTTGGAGGACCACCTGGGGGACATCGGGTGGGACCCGGCTCAGGCTCTCACGGTGGGTTCTCAAAGTCATCAGCCTCAGCCAGGAAGCAGCAAGGCGCACCGCAAACCCATGGACCCAAAGACCTGGGCCGTGGAGGAAGTAGTGGCGAGAAGAAGGACAAGATGGCTGATGCAAGTCAAACTCAGGGGACCAATCCCCCTCAGCCTTCTTTGTCTGCTACAACTCCTGCCTCTGAAAATGGAGGCGTTGTGACCCAGCAAGTGTCAACCAATGCGACATCAAACTCTGGAGGGCCAAATGCACTCCCTCCTCCCACTAACCGCGGGTTTCCTCCCAGTGGATTTGAGCGACCTCCAAGACGTCGCCGCCATGGGCGTTCCCAGCACCAGCAGGACAAGCCACCTCGCTTCCGGAGACTGAAGGAGAGAGAAAATGCCGCACGAATCAACGGAGGAGTCGGAGTGATAGGGGGAGGAAGGCCCGCCTCCCCCTCCCTGAATTCAGTTCAGGACAGTAATGGTGCCCCCATCTCTGCTCCCATTTCAGGCAATGCCCAGAATGCTAACCACAACGCCACACTAACAACCAACAGTAATAGTGGTGGTGGGCATCTTGGCAATGCAAACAGCCACCACCATCACCACAGCAACCAGGGCAGTGCTGGGCCAACTCACCCCCAGCACCACCACAGCCATGGTGCAAAGTCCCCTGACTTCACCAACCAGAACTCAGACCAGGCCAACGAGGAATGGGAGACGGCCTCCGAAAGCAGCGACTTCACAGAGTTCAGAGACCGGGAGGGATGTGGAGGGAAGTCATTTTCCTCTCATCATCACCATCACCTGGGAAGGGGAGGAGGTGGCAGTGGGGGTGGAGGTGTGGTTGAGCGAGACATGATGGGAAAAGAGCCCTCAGCTAATAAAAGAAGCTTCTCAAGCCAGCGTCCTGGCATGGAGAGACAGAACCGGAGGGTCAACGTGGGAGGAGCAGGAGGTGGAGGGGCAGGGAGAGGCCCGCGCGGTCCATCTGGTGGTGGCTCGGGTGGGCCTGGTAATGCAGGTGGCAACCGTGGGGAGAAGCGTGGCAATTGGCCTTCTCCAAAAAATAGGAAGTGATTGAATAAATCAAAACATTTTCAGTGAACCCACCCACTTTTAAACCCACCCTGTTACAGCTTAACCCCATTTGATCATTATACCATGGCTTATCTGTTTGCATCCCTAAACCATATTAGTGCTTTGTACAGTATATGGAGATGATTTTCATATTCACCTTTTTTCCCTTTTGCATCAATCAACTATCTACCGTCCGTTATTGTAAATTTCTCCATTTGCTCCATCTTCTTCTCTGTTCAGACGACCCCACCCGCTGTTTTTACCTGCCCTCCCTAACCTCGCCCCAGTTGGATTTGACAAGCATGTAATTCTGCAGCAGAGATGCACGTCAGCATTCACACAGAGCTCCACACACGCTCACATCTACAAGCACAAAGGTGACACCTTTACGAACACATGCAGTCATGTGGGTGCAAAATGAAAATGTGGGATAAAATTGGCAGATATGTCTGGAATGGGCTAATTTTTATATTTATGTACCTGTGTATATTTCTACCACACTTTGGCCTTGGTGGTATTCATTTGTGCAGTTCAGCATTACTTCCCTCACAAAAGGGACAGAATGCAGCTTCATCTTTTAACAAGAAATGTACCATTAAATGTTTTTGTTCGTCTTTGTGTACTTTTTTTTGGCCTCGTTTCAGTTGAGTTTCAACCTCTAAGAAATGTTAAGGCTGCGTGTTTTTTCTTCTACAAAGCAGGTCATTAAAAAACCTTTTTACTAAATACCCCAAATTTCTTCTTACGCTGACTTTTTGGTCTCCTGTAAAGTATCTGTGATTACTGTGAATGAGGTCCATTGAAGTACTACTGCTCAGTGATAACCTACACTTGCATTGATTTGTCTTTAATATCATTGTCTCCTGCTGCTTGTTTAGATAGATGGTGTGGTTCCCTCTCCTTCAGATTGGTGACATGCTCTGACATTTCATAGCTTTCGGGTCTTTTTTTTTTTTTTTTTTTTCTGGCCTCACCGTAGCATCCTCCTTATCTGCAGAACTTCTGCACCCTGCAAAAATCAAAAAGGACAATAGTTTAAATCTGTTCCATGAGTTTTGTTTACCCTTTGAAGACTGTATTATAGCTCGATAGCTTTATATTAACTATTATTTCCTCAGTGACTTCCATTTTAATGGAAACACTTTTTTTCTCCATCAAGATGATCTTGTTGGGGGTAAAATGAGTTTAATGAGAATGTGGGTCATGATAGCATAAGGAAAAATGTCATAAAATTATTTATGCTTCGGTAGATAATCATACCTGTTCTAATAAGCACTCCTTGTAGTAGATCATAAGTCCATGGTTGCTGTTTGTTTATTTTTTCCCTCAATGTTTTTGAGCAAGTTACATGCGATGCAAGAGGACAGGTACTCTGTCTGGGCCCAGAGTACAGCGCTAAGCTGAGTATTGTAGTATTACACCCCTTCTATTCATGTTGCAATGCAAGAACAAAGGGGGCGTGCTGTGGTGGAGACTCCTCACACCAAGAAGGACTATTACCAAGAGCTCCTTGTCTGAGGAAGTGTTTTCCAAGGTGTGGAAAGGCTGGTTCAATACACAGTGGCAACCAGTAGCCCAAACTAATTAAATACAGGACTATGCTGAGAGGGTGATGTGCGAGTCACCTGCTTCAGTTCACTATACGGTTTTCCAAATAATGTTGACCAGGAGTGTTGAGTAAATGTTGGATTGTTGTAAGATTACACTTGGAAACATAGTTTGTATCACACGTAAAAGACAAAAAAATGGCAAAATGACCGGAGACAACATCCAAGCTGAACTGAATCGATAATTCTCATCTGCATCAATTCTGTCACTGCTGTAAGTTGGGGTTTGTTTGTTTACTGACAACTGTTTGAAGATCGTCTCTGGGATGTCGTGAGTAGGGCATTTGAAGATATGTATGCGTGTGTGAATATGTGTGTAGCATGTGTGTGTTTTTTCAGTGTCTGTAATTACTCTGGAAGGGGTGGGGACCAGAGGGTTAACATGAACGGCAAGCACTTTCTGCCTTGTTTGCCCACGCTTGAGTCAACCAATATCATCAAGACAGTTCTGCTGTTTCTTAAATACATCCACATACATACATTGAGCTGTGTGTATATGTTAATCCAAATGAAGAACATGCAGTGGAGAACTTCATCTGTTTTTTTCTTTTCTTTTTTTTGGTGTGTGTAATTTAAGCATTTACATTCTTCAGCAGGCAAGTTAAGTTGGACACGTTATGTGTAACTGACTTCTCAGCATGAACACAGTCATGGGTGCATCTTGCCTTGCCTGTTATTGGTTTATTCATTGATAGCTGTACACTGGCTCAAAGAGTCCTCCATCCCTCCTTAACTCTTAATGTTGATGTGCGCATAATTGTATGTACCCATGTTAAAAGAAAACAAAAGTAGTGTATTCCAGGAAAAAAAAAAACTCAAAGATTGTACTATATTTCCAGCATTACCAAGGTACCTGGAGCGGTGCAACCAGTTTTTAGCATTTATGGTTTTATTATTGGAACCGTAATATACACACATGTATGTATATTGGTATGTATCTAAGTTTTGTCTACCCCAACTTACATTCCCACAAACAAATGTTGCCATTTTTAGTTCAAGGGAGCAATGTACAAGCAGAAAAGTGTCTTATTATAATAAAGTTATACAGAGAAGGCAAAATTAAATAAACTACTTTTGATTTAATGGAAAATGTAAATTGCATGTCTCATTTTTCTCTGGTAGATGATGATGATGATTTTTGTTGCTCGTTTTCACAAGCTATAATAGTTACGTTTGTGCTTTTCTTGCTAAGAATGATGGTTAAATTCAGTGTAGCTTTGTCAGCACAGCAGACCAAATACCAGCCAATATATTTTTGCACCTAAATGGAGTATAGTTAGTAGTATTATTGCCTATTAGCCTATTATTGTTGTCCTTAAAATATCAACAAATATTCAAAAAATACTATAATAGTTTCTCACCTGCTGTGTCAAATGTCATGTTTTGCCCAGTCAGCAGCCTGGAAAGAAAATCATTAAATCCTCACATCTGAGAAGCTGGAAACGGCAAAACTTTTGTGTTTAAAACTTGGCTACAGTGATTATCATCAGAAAATTATTAAAATGTAAAACATTTTACTTATAATTGTAGAAGAAATGTATATAAACATTTGGAAAAGTTAAATAACAGCATAAGAATGCAATTTTATTTTAAATGATTTATATAAATAACACTTGACTGAGTGATTTTACAAAAATTCAGGAAAGTGGCCTCAGTCACTACCAACACAGTTTACAGTGACATATTTATGAAGCTTAGTTTAGCAGATGGTTTCTGTGCTCTGTATATTTTTGAGGATTTTTATCTCTAACAAAGTATCTGATTTTATGGTTTGTATGTTTTAAATGTAAAATCAGTGTAAGGTGTCTGAATGTCTTCAGAACTCCCTCAAATAAAAGCATTTTTATAATAAAATTTTATTTGGTACAGTGACTCAAACTGAGGTGTCACTGAAATGTGAAGAGGAAGTTTAAACTCGTGTAGAAAATGTGCCAACCTAATGGAAGCATTCATGATTTTAGGACGGGTTATGTTGGGAACTTTATCGTTCAGATTATGGATAATCATCTTTGGCTTCACCACACAGTTAAAAATAAAAACAAATGACAAAACATTTTAACAGTGTAATCAGCTTTCTGGTTGCACTTGGAAAGAAAACCTGAGAAATGATGGAGTGAATTGTGTTTTGCCACAAAAAATTACATTTATTTCCTAGTGCCACTGTAGCACAAACATTACATTATTAAAATATTTAGTGTCACGCTGGAAGGCAATTCAATTTTTCAGTTTTAGATTCTTATAAAAATGTTTTGAACTAATAAAATGCTAATTAAATGATTGGTGTATGGTTTATCCTATATCACTACATAAGGTGGTTAAAACTGCTGCTGTTGTTGCAGGTAACAACTAATTTTTTCATAACTTTCATCTTTGAAGATTTGTTATCAAAAGCAACAATCTCAACATTGTGTAAAATACCATTTTTTTAGGGTAATACTTGTACTTTTGTAAAAGTACGTTTTTTTAAGTAAAGGTTTCTAGTTGTAGTTGAGTATTTTTTTAGGCAATTAATTTTACTGTGTACTTTAAAACACCTCTGGTAAGAACAAGTACAATTTCTTAAAATACACATTAATATATATATTTCAAGTATCATGTAATTTAGTGTAAATGTCACTTTTTAAACCGTGTTCCACGTGTTTTATATATGATCTGATAAACAGATCGTTTACAAAAACATGATGTTTTTTTCACATATGCACAACCTTAAACTAACACGCACCATTGGTGCACACAGGTCTTTTCTGACAGTGCAGGTTAATACTCCGACTGAGCAGTGAGAGGCAGCATCGGCTGCGCTGCTCGCAGGCACCGGAGGAAGCGGAAGAACGTAACCGACGGTCTGAACCTGGAGGTGGTGTCCATCTTATTTACACCGGTGAGAGTGCTAAATCTGTGATCCCTCGGGTTTTTCAAGAGAGTAGAAGTTGAAAGCTGGGTAAGTTAGCA
The DNA here is from genome assembly GCA_900302695.1 of Helostoma temminkii. Taxonomy (NCBI): domain Eukaryota; kingdom Metazoa; phylum Chordata; class Actinopteri; order Anabantiformes; family Helostomatidae; genus Helostoma; species Helostoma temminkii. The sequence continues at coordinate 46,425 of OMLM01007027.1, read as the reverse complement.
GACTTATACACATGTGTCGAAACTTAAAAACGTAGAAAACGAAGGGGTTTCAGAATTAGCTGGTGTTTGTCGTGACGGCTATTTTTTTAATGACGGTGCGCCATATTGGATTTCATTTAGCTTGTTGCTAACTCGCTAACGGGAGTTAGCTTAGCGAGCTAACTCTAGCTACATGGCTGTTTGTCAGGACTACGGCACACATTTAGGGTTGGGTGTATCATTAATAACATATAATTTAGCGCATTCAACACATAGATATTGTACAGATATCTAAAGATAGCTTACTATAACTGCGCAGCGCTCATAAGATAACGCAAGCTAACGGCAGCTAGTTAGCCTAGCCGTCGTTAGCTTACTGCTAATTCTTCATACGGCCAGTTACAACAGTATTACAACACCGATTTGGACAACAATTAAATGGCTGTTAATAATGAAAAATAATATGACCAGTTGGAGGTAGAAACAGACACCAAAATGTATTTACAGAGATTTTAAGTATTTGTATGTAACGTATCGCTACACGTCGATTCGTATGTGTGGTCAACTGATGTGGCCTGTAAAAAGGAAGAACAATAAAACATCTATTTTATGAATCTCCATTTGCAAGTCTTCTGAAAAAAAACAACAACTGAATATTTAGTTAGTTAAGAGCCTCTTGAACGTGTTCAGTATATCTTATGAACGTGTATCATATTAATGTTTGACCCGCATCTGTTCAGACGTTTTGTTTGAGCTACGCTCTTCACTTTAAAAAGAACAGGAAGAAAGTGTTTTCTTATTGATTTGATTGATTGATTTATTGCATTTGTCATGTCTGTTGTTGGTCGTGTTGCTAAATTTCTGCTGGATCCTGGTGTTTTCACATGTTTTACAGGCTTCAGAGATGAGCAGTTCAGAAGAAGTGTCATGGATCTCCTGGTTTTGTGGACTGAGGGGAAATGAATTTTTCTGTGAGGTTAGTGTGTTTTCTCTCTGTCTGTCCAAATTGATACTTCCTTGCCATCCAGGAAGTGACATATTGAAATGAAGTTAAAAGCATAACTGTGAAACATTTAACTCTGTGTTCACAGTGAAGGGCTGTAGGCACAAATATGTTACAGACTCATTGGATGGTGGAAAATCTTCTTCATTTTGTTTTCTTCAAAGTTCAAAAAAATATCCACCAAATCTCTTCAGACTGAGAAAGGTGTCTCCAGTTTGAAGTGAACATAAGCCATGTGAAGTCAAACTGGCTGCAGGATGTGGGATCCTTGATTTTACATTGAGGGGATGTTTTTACTGGGACAACTGTTCCAGTGAGCAGTAACAGGTTTGGCAAACATGCACTTGAAATATTCCCATGTGTTTTCTGATGTGTTTTTTCTAATGGCAGGTGGATGAGGACTACATTCAGGACAAGTTCAACCTGACAGGGCTCAATGAGCAGGTTCCCCACTACCGCCAGGCCCTGGACATGATTCTAGATCTTGAACCAGGTCTGTATGTTCAAACCTTGTTAAACACTAGTTGCTGATCCATAATGTTGTATTAATATTTTTATGACAAAAGCACTGCTCTAGAAATACGCAATTCAGTAGTTGTCAGTGCTGGTTCACATGCTGCTGTGCTGCTAGACACCTTGAATTATTATCTGTATCTTATTGTTTTAGTAGCTAACAGGTGTAACAAAGATCAGGAGGAAGGATTAAAGAAGCTTCATGACTTGTGCTGCACTTTTAGTCTGTCAGCTTGAGCACAGTTGCATGTCTGATCTCAGAAATTAGGCTTTAAAGGCTTTGTCATCTTAGCTGTCCTGCAGGTTTCTTATCATCACGTTTACACATAATGTATCACCTGGCAGTGCAGCTTTTTTCTTCTCATTTTGCGCTGGATCTTTGAAACTTGTAAGTTATTTCAGCTGCACTTCAGACTCCATCAGAGCTTTTTTAGTCCTTGCTTTATGCCATTTCAAATATTCATTGATGTAATAAGTGTAGAAAACAAGTGTGTGCCTTTCTTGTTTTATGAAAAGGAAAATTCAGAATTCATTTTGGTATTCCCCCGTCCACCTGAAAAGCTGTCTCGGCACAACTTTTAACATGAAAAGGTAACACAGGCGCTAACAACACTGTTCTGTTTTGCCTACAGATGAGGAGCTGGAGGACAATCCCAACCAGAGTGACCTGATTGAGCAGGCTGCTGAGATGCTGTACGGCCTCATCCACGCACGCTACATCCTCACCAACAGAGGCATCGCGCAAATGGTAGGCGCCAACTGAGTCATCACAATCCCCTGCTCGTGTATCCATTAGAGAAGATGGGTTTTCCATTTTATACACTGATGAACACTAGTTCACACTTCATGTCATGCAAAGAGAATGATAAATTCTAGATTGTTGTGTGATGATGGAAAATGAATTATCTTATCTTGGACACAAAATAGTTTTATACTGAAATAAGTGACAGTTTCAGAAGGTCAGTACCTCTGAAATGATCAGATTTCACCCATTGATGGCGCCACTGCAACACTAATCACTTTTTGTTTACAGCAACAATGAGGTTTGTCTTGTCTCATTTCTGAATTAGTCTACTTTTCTAACAACATGTACTCATTTAAAAATGAGTTACTATGAAAAAAAAACAAACAGGAACATAACAAAGCTGTGCAGCAACATTTGGACAGAGAGGTCATACAACATCTGTAAGTTGTAAGTGGTTTGGATTTAAGCTGGAGAAACAACAGAGTGATTTCATCCCAAATGATGAGGGAAAGTATGGGAAAAGAACAATTTGGGAAGTTGAGTTTTCCGTCTCGGCATACAGAAAGTCAGAGTTAGGGCTTCCTCGCTGGAGGACTAGCAGCCAAGTTGGCAAAGAAAGCCTCTTGTGGTAAAGTTGGTTCACTGAGCTGCAGGCATTTCTGCTGTCATTTCTGTAAAAACCTCATACAGGCTCTCAAAAAGAAGCAGGGACAGAGCGGGTGCGATTAGATTTAAAAAATAATAATTTAACATGAAGATGCTTCCATTTAAAATGGTGGAAAACCAAGTTGTGAATAACGTTAAAAGTGTCTGACTCTGTACAAGTCCCAGGACAGAACTAAGGCAGACTGTTCTGGCTTAGGTTTTTGCAAAATGCAGATGAAAACTGGAAGAGCACCTTTAAACTTGGGTATCATTACTGACATGTAATCTAGCTGCACAAGAGAGCCTTAACTTACAAAACCTGAATATACCTGTTAAACTTCAAATTAAAAGGTGGAGTTGACATTAATTGGAGTGTATCCTTGAGGTTTAAGCAATATCTTAAATATCTGCCTCATAAATTAGTTTACACTTTGGAGAAATATGTTTGCTTTAATTACTCCTTTTAGTGTCTTCGGTTAGTGTTTTTACATTATTCCTTTTTGGCCAAGGTAACAGAAACCAGTGATGTGTTGTCTCATGTTGGTGTAATTCTTACTTTTCACATTAATCAAACTTGACTGTAGCCTGCTTTAATTCAAAAAGTAAAAACAATAACATTTTGCCAATTGAATATTAAAAAACAACTGAATATACAGATTTGATTCACAAGACATTGACACAGCTGAAGTCCCTTTTACACTCAACTCTGTTTCCATCCGATCTTTTCTGTAGAAATGTAAAAGTGTCTTTTGTCCTGGTCTAAATCTCAAAGTTTATTTAAGGGTTGGTTAGCTTATCAGAATGTGGACAGTTGCTAACTAAGTCTTTGCTTATGCTTATTATATTTAAATAATTAAAAACTGATGTAATATTATTGACACTTGATCCTCATTTCTACCTTGCAGTTGGAGAAGTATCAGCAGGGAGACTTTGGCTATTGTCCCCGTGTCTATTGTGAGAATCAGCCAATGCTCCCGATCGGTGAGTATGAACATTTTGTGGTTTGGTTGAGCTGTTGGTTTATGTAACATTAATAAATATTTTGTCACATTTCTATAGCCCTTTACATAATTTCTTTGTTAGTGTGTATTTCCCACAAGGTGGCTTTTTTTTTTTTTTTTTTTTTTTTTTTTTTTTTTTTTG
>OMLM01007027.1:14702-26985 GCA_900302695.1 Helostoma temminkii | reverse complement strand
CCGAAGAGGACAGAATAATAATAATAATAATAATAATAATAATAATAATAAGCTTTATTTATAGAGCGCTTTTCAAAACATTCGTTACAAAGTGCTTAACAAGAGAGAAAGACAAAAGAATGATCACAAGAAGAACACAAAATAAATAGCGTAGGACAGGGAGGAACTATAGCACAATAACACTTGACCAATTAATATAGAAACCAATCAAGTTCCCTTTTAGCAAGCAGGAAAAAACTCCCTTCCTTTTTTAAAGGGAGGAAGAAACCTCCAGTAGAACCTGGCTCAAGGTGGGCGGCCATCTGCCTTGACCGGTTGGTGTGCGAGTAAACATAGAAGGAGCTGAGCATAATCATATAGGACAACAGCAATGACATTAACAGCACAAGGGTTGAAAAGCAGGGTGAAACAGCAACTACATTCAGTTTATATAAAATCAGGAAAAGCTCTCAGATAAAAATTTGTTTTGAGGGTGAAACACAACAGCATCAAAATCGCCCAGAAACACTACACTTCCCAATGTCCCCACTCCGAGCTTGAAAACATCCCACCTGTTAATTACACAGGTGGGAGGACTTGGGGTTAAGTGGGTGTTGTTTCATAGCGATGACGCCTGGATGGGAGTGGGTAGATTATAAATGGCGGAGGAAAAACTTGTGATGAAGATTGTAACGGTCTGAGTCCTCACAGACAGACTACTGCTCCACAGAGTCCATTTTGTGACTTTATATTCTTGTTTAATTTCCAAAATGAACAGAATCGTCCTCCAGCTTTTTGCAGTCGGATTCTGCTTTGCACTGGGTAAGCAAAGTGAATTATAATGTTTCCGCTTAGTAATGCATGTTTTTCGTTGTTTTAGTACGTATTACCTGTAAAACGTAAAACAAAATCCACGTTTTTTTACATGAAGTTTGGCGTGTTGCGTGTGTAACTGTTTATTTGACTGTTTCTGCGGTGTTGGTGAGTACAGACGTGGTCTTTTAGCTGGTTTTATTTGATTACCTTAATGTAATAAATCAGTAAATTACATCTGCGTGGTGGTTTTATATTTTCAGAACATAATTTTGGGGTATTTAAAAAAAAACTCTTTTAACGTTGTGTGTTAGTCTGTTTTCCTGGCAACAGCTCATGCAACACAAGTTTAAACGTCAATATTTAACTTTTGGGGGGATAATTTTCATGCGTGTGGTTTTTATTTATTTGTTAGATTTACTGGGTGTGGAGGGAACCTGGAGATGTCCAACTAGGTGTGTTCATTTTTCCTGTAGTGAGTTTTTAGAGACAGGGAAGCAGCAAGATGAAGCGGGAACCTTTGACAAATCTGACATTTGAGCATTACTAAAAAAAACTTTTAAAGGTATCTCCCTTTGTTAAGCATAAGTAATAGCAATACATTAAAGTTACCCTGTTTGACTGTTTCAGGTGATTTATGGACACCTTACTATAACATAATGCATGTTATAAGAGAGGGAGTAAATGGTTAATTTTTATTTTGGATAATTACTAATGGATTAAACTGCTAGCTAAAGTTTTACATAAACTTTTAAAAGGTTCGCTAAGATTAATGGATGCATTTAGATGTGATGGGCAAATAACTGAAATGGCTAAAACAGAACCATAATCATTTGGCTGAAAGTAATGCATTAATTTTTGAAGTCTTGTCTAATAGTGACACAAACAGTTGAATTGGTAGCTAAAAGAAACAAACTGAGTTGGATATAAGTGACAGGTGTGGCAAATCACAGTATGGATAAATGGTTAAAATGTTAAGTGACAGATAATTGGTTGAATCGGCTACGATAATGGATAACTTAACTGAATGTTGAATATTCAAGTTTAGTATGGATGCACTTGTGAAACAATAACTAAAACGCAAAATCAGTTGAATTAGCTATGAGGTGAGAATAGCTAACATTACAGGATCACTTGATACAAAGGAGGAGAAAATTACTGTTTCACAAGTTTCCAACATTTTATTGAACTAACAAGAGAGAAATAATCCAATCAACACACCTATGCTGCAAGATTGAACAGAAGAAAGGTAGGAGCCGACTGGCTGTATTTATCGTCTGCACATCCTTGGCATTACTCTAATGCCATTATTACAGGTTGGGGTGAGGCAACTTGTTTGTGTTCATGTCCCATCTGCAAGTTGCTGCATGAGAAATTCTACACATTCTAGCAGTGATGCTGTTTATTTAGGTTCCACCTCCACAGAGGACCTGCAGTTTGCGTAAACCTCTTCCTCTCTGTGTGCGCTTCCTCTGCCTGTGATCTGTGATTTGTTGGTCAGGCTCTCATTTCAAACCACACCCTTCCCGGTGGCAACTATAGTAGCTCATAGTGCTCTGTCAACGAGTTGAATGTGCCACTTAAGTTAGAAACATTTAGGTACGTAGTTGTGGAGATGATATATCATAAATAGCATTCACCTATAATCCATATTTCCGAGCCCTGTTACATCGTGGCATTTTGCAAATTGACCTTAAAGGCCATGTGCGTACCTGTTCTACAGAGATTTAATAAGAGGATGAGTTGATTTTGAAATAAATTGCACAGAAGTAATGAGGAAATGAAGACAAATGAATGAAGAAATATTGACATCAGTGTTGCCATTGTGAGTTGTAACAGCTTCACATCCAAAAGCAAACGAAGAGTAAAATAAAAAAAACAGACTCACCCAGGAGCAGACTCACAAAGGAAGCTTTTAAGACTGCATCACTGTTTATATATTTGTTGACATATTCATCTCACAACATGCCTGCCGTGCACATTTAATAGTGTGGCACATGATTTGTATTGCAAATTTAATGTCAGATCCAGTTATTGTCAGTTTTTTTCCAGTGACAGTGAGCAGAGGCAGTCAGAATAATTTAGGGATTCTGCAAAACTAACTCTTTCGCCTGTTGATTTAATGACGTAATAGTGATAATGGAAACTTTTTCATAGCAGAGCTTTTAGAACACTGATGCCCTCAGGTGGAAATGCTGGGTACATTTCCTCCCATAGCAATGACACAACAGCAGCTCCTCTAAAATCACTACTACTGTTCTTGTTGTCTTGGCGTTCTTTAACAGTATTTTAAGTTTTTCCTTCCCTACTAATTTTCTTACTGTTTTTGTTTCCTTCTGTGCATTTCCTTGAACTTATTATTGTTGTTGTAGATTTGAAAGGCTGATGCTCTCTAGTCAGTAGTTTCAGTGTTCGAGAGGTAGAGGGCAGCATAAGACTGATGTTGTGCCACACCTTCAAACAGGCTCCATAATATCACTCAAGTCTAAAGACAAATATTTTTGTCGTTTTAGCTGAAGCTGCTTTTGTTTTTCCAGTTTCAGGCATCACACACTTCAGTATTCAAATGTCATCCTCAGATACGATTGGACTAAAGTTAGTCGTTCTTGTAACTTAATTAAAATCTGCACCGTTTCTAAATGTGTTCAGGTTCTAGTATTTTACATATGCAAAGCTGTGAAACCTGCTGAATGAGTGTAGACACATGTAACAGCCCTATATAAGGCTAGAGTGCAGCCCTAGATATAAAACAATAACCACTTAACTATATCAAATCCATATTAACTTTAAATGATCACATTTAAATGATTTACTCAAACTAGTTTAACAGCACGTTATCCGTACTGCTCTACTCTCTCTCATATTACTTTTTTTAATCAAGTCATCGATTGTATCATCTTTGTGAAGCATTTGCGAGTATGCATTATGTTTGTTTTAGAGTGAAAATAACCAGCCTAACAATGTTTTAAATCCAGGACCTGAGAACTTCAAACTCTTGCCTTTTGTAGAACAGGTAAACTTATTAGTACAATTTTGAAGTAAGCCGCCCATCTAATATCAACTGATTTCTGTATATACACTGGGGGTGATCAGATAAGCGGCAGTGAAACATAAAGCTGATGAACATGATATGGAAAAGTACAAGTTAAAAGCACTGAAAGAAATTTGTATTTGGAATTGAAATCCTGAACAAATAAAAACGTTCATGTCTCTTTCAGTAAAACTGAACATTACAATCTTCATCAAGACGATACAAACTGCATCAGCCGTGTGTACAAACAGATGAGCGTACGTTAACACGTCAATTACTCTGAGAGTTTACAGTAGTGCACAGTAGTTTATCATGAACTCCCAAGAATGGGGTTAGGGTGGTGAAATTACTTCAACATTACTCAAGACAAGAATCTTTCCAGTTAACTTTTTTAAGTTAGGGAACCAAGCCAATAAGGAAGAACCCTGATGACGGTGACGCTAAGATGTTTCACTGCACTCATTTATCTACAGATGCATTTTTCCCCCAGGGCCTGTGCTTCAACGAAATCTACAGCTATAGGAAGCTGCAAAATAAATGTGAGATTTCTGTTGCAGTTAAACTATAATCAAACATCATTACATTCACTCTTTCCATGTGTCTCAGGCAGTCTACATGTCAACTAGGGACAGATTGTGAGACAGCCCACCATGGGCACAGACGCATGAAAGACATCTCTATGTATCTGCATTTCAGTCATCATTAAGTTCCTGCTGTTAGTAATTTCAAACTTTTTGGTCAATTATGTGGTCATTTTGTATCTCTGGTTATTTGGCACTTGTCGGCAGCTGTGTTGAGCCGTTTTTGTGGTCATTTGGCATCTGTTTGTACTCATTTAGCACTTTGCGGCCATTTTGCACATTTTAGTGGCCATTTTCTGCCTGCTTGTCATCTTGAGCATACTTATGGTCTTTTGTGCATGTTGGCAGCCACTTTGAGGTACAGTAGTTTTTTTTCTGTATTTGTTCGGTGCCTTGTTATGATTTAATGACCTCTGTTTGCATGTCCCATCCTCTGGCTCTCTCCCCATGATAATGCAAAATGGCCATAAAAAGACGCAAAACGAGTAGCAGGAGAAACAAAACGACTACAAAAGATACAAAATGGCCACAAAGATGTTCAATTTGTGTTCAAGATGTTCAAAATCTAATGTTCTATTAAGGCAGAAATGTCTAAGATTCTTTAAATGTCTTCACCTCTACTAATTGCAGACTTTATAACAGCAAACTTCCCTAAAGTGGCCCCTGGAACATATGCATCTGTATAAGAACAGGTGCTGTCAGTCACTTTCAGGAGCTGTTGGTCACTGTAAACACTCTAATCCCATTACTGCATGCATATGGTAAACAAAAAAAACTGAGTCAAAGTGTGACAATTGTCACATCCTTTACTTAGTGACCCATAATGTCTGAGTTTTTGTGCTGTGATGCTAGAAAAATTAGTTTTAACAACACAGGTCTGTGTGTGTGAAAACAACTCTGTAGTGTAAGCGGGTTGGACTGGATTTTTCAGCAGGGAAAAAAAAAAAGGTGACATGTAACTTGCCGATCAACATTACAGAGCTCTGATGTGTTAATAGGAGTGGCAGCACTTATGTCACATCAAGCTATAATGTTTGATTTATTTTAGGAGGAAGTTAAAAAAGAAGCCGAAGATGCATACAGATGTCTTTTTGACATCAAGTTGGTGATTGATTTGGCGTTTGCTGAAAATTTTTTATTTGCCAGATAATGAAAGCTTTTTCTTATCTTCGTCATACTAAGGGTGTGTTTGTGTGTGTGTGGGAGAGTGATAGGGAGAGATTTTGTGAGAATGAGCAATAAGAGATTTAAGGATAGTCTGGTCTAATAATTGTGAGCTGTACTTGAGCTCAGGTGTGGCCAATACCAGCAGTTCAGGGTGTGGTGGTGTTTGTCTAGAAAGGATTGGGTGTGTTTGAATGTTTAAATTAACGAATTGATGAACGTAATGAAACAAGATTAAAAAAATTAACTTTCGATTAATTATTAACAACATAATCAAGTATTACTAAAGATGTCAGTGCTTTGTGGCGTATAGACAATGTTGTTCCACAGTACAGTTCACAATTAAGCCGTAGGAGCCAGTCGGCTGAAAATAAAAGGTACATGAGTCAGCTCAGCAAACATGTTCTTGATAGCACAGCTGTAACTCTTTTGAAAAAAATGTTTTCTCTGTTGAACGGGATAATTTAAAGTATAATTTATTCTGAATAATGTACTGTAGGCAGCCATACCAAATTAAATAATCTAAGGTGTTTGGCTGCTAGTATTACATCTTGGTCTGTTATGATCAGTCTGCACTAGCATCTTTTTACACTACAGTTTAGCATTTTCATTTGCCAGTAGTGGCAATAATGTTTGCTGTTACACAAAAGCCTCCATTGTGTCATTTAGTATGTTTGCATGTACTAGGTTGGCTTTCTCTAGTACACTGAGTTCTTAACTGTGACGTAATTGAGACACCTGCTTCTCGTAACCTGAGTACGGGATTTCTTTACCATGTATATGCATAACCTGGTCTCTAACCATTTTTTAAGGCTGTAGACTGGGAAGGCATCAAACTGAAGGGCTGTGTGTGTTTGTAATGCAGACATGCACACAGTGTTGTCTGTCAGCCTTCACACATGTGCTGTTAATCAGTTCCTTCACGAATATACAACACAGGGGAAAAAACAAAGTCTTGGGCAGTGGCTTCTGTCACAATGCAGTACACTTTACAGAACCATACTTGCAAAACAGGTCAGAGGTAGAGAAGAAATCAGTTTACTTATCTGTTGCATTTAAACTAGATTGTGGTTTCAGTGCAGACAGATTTCCTAGATTACAAAAGAAACCTGGTTTCTCTCAGTGACCTCGTTAGTTAAGAGCATGTAAACACAATGGCTTATTGTTATGTTTTAGTTGTGTGCATGCACGGTTCCTTAGAGATCATAGTGAAGATCACGTACTTCAGGAATACTGTGAATTTTACCTTTAATAAAAACTGTCTAAAAGTTGTCTGTGTTTTAATGCTTAGAGATTTTATAAATTACGTTCTCGCTCTTACAGTCCTGCTGTTCGGCCTAAAATCCACAGCAAGCGGCTGTACACTGCTCCTCACAAGTAATCTGCATACTGTACATTTTATAGTGGGGAATTCCCCAAAATCATGGTAATATGTGGACTGTTTCTGAGTAAACATCCCATATGTTATTCACGTTTACGCACAGTAAATAACCTGCTTCTAGCTGTGATGCTACAACGTCATTATAGTGACGTCAAACACAAGTCACCACTTTTTGAGTGAGTTAATTTTATCTGAACAAACTAAACGAAGTACATCCTGGTTAGATGAAAAGGAACATTCCGCTGCTTCTGTGATCACTGTGTACTTTCCGTAACAACACCAGTCATAAGATGTGTGACGCTCAAACCTGAACGACAGGTTTGCAACAATGTTTTTGCAAAGTGCAGAGGATTGTTTCTTCCCAGCACTGAGTCACATTCTCTGCACCTTTTCAGAAACAAAATGGCCGATTGACTTGCTCATACCCGTAAAATACAAAATGGCAGCTGTGACGTTTCCACTCGTGTCTCCTCCATAGAGATCTCCTGCTCCAGTCGTGTTCAGTCACTTTAAGGCCATTTCTGCGGACACAAAAGTCAACATTGTCCTTCACTTGAAACCCTAGATCTAGTCTAGGTCAGTTGATGTGGTTGCTTGTTCATGAACAGTGCTTCTCTTTAAAAGCTGGCCTTAATCCCTCTGTCTATGGCCACTGCAGACTGGGTTTCAAGCCTGTGTCTCATTAACAAATTGTGTTTCAGAAAAACAGGGAACAGTACTTCACTGTTCACTTATCTATAACCAAAATGAGCAAAATAGAAAATATTATTGTTATTATTATTGTTGTTATGGTTATTGTTATTGTTGGCAGAGCAGTTTAATTTCTCTGCTTAACATGTTCTTGATTTGGGGTTTTTCCAAACCAATGTCCAACCCACTTTATTATGATGATGATAATGATGATGATGATAATGCTGCGAAAGGAGGAGGAGGAGGAAACAGGACGCACGTGTCACCTACTGTTATTCCTTATTAACAAAGTTCACCGATGCTTTTTTTTTTTTTTTTTTTTTTTTTTTTTTGAGAGAGATTAGTGGGCGGGGCATAACTGGAGGCAAAATAATCCTGTGATCATGTTTTTTCAACATTGGTTTTGTTGGTTTGTATTTTTAACAATGGCTGAATAAAATACAAGTTTAATTAAAAATGTGCAGTCACTCTCTGACTGGGAATGTTACTTTGAAAGGTTAACATTAACAGGACCAGATTTCCTAACCATGTAGCAAATATGATGCATCAAAAAAGTCACGTGTAGAAATTATTTCAAAAAGGTTTTTGTTTTTTTGAAAATACACACTTAAAACAAAATGGGATGTTTTGGCTATTTGTTGGGCTGGACTTTAAAGGGTTAGAACGGGACTTATCAGCCTCGAGGCGATCATTAAATATGTTTGTTTGTAGCGCACACTTCCTATCAGGTAGGGTAAATATCATCTGTAGCTATGGATATGTCTAGAAAACTGACCTTAAGGAAGAACAACTCGTTTCTGATGGTTAGCTAGCTTTATGTTTGTCAGGACATAACATTTGTCTTAGTTTTCCAGCTTCTGATTGTCAGGTGGCTGTGACAAACTTTTACATACATCTACCACTGATAACACTGAGTGTCCATGATGCTTGCGTTTGTAGTGCACAGTCGCCTCAGTCCAGCCCTTTCACTTAGTCAGCTGTCTTCACTGTTTGACTTGCAGAAGCAGCTGGTATGAGATACAAATTTTAAATTAGAGCTATTACTCCTTTAGTCTGGCACCCAGCAACACAGCAATATAATATTTTCCTTATATGATGTAGGCTGAAGTGAATGTGTTCGCCTCCAGTTTTCCTTTGTTTTGCCTTGGCCATAAAAGATTCTTTAGATGCTCAGCATGACCTCATGTATATCAGCCAACTATAAAGTTGTTTCTTTTGCTAATGAACCGAACATCTGGTGAAAGGTGAAACTCTAAACACGGGATCAATTTCAAACTTAAGTCAGCGGCGTCTCTTTGGTATACTTTGTATTCTTGGTGAAAGCTTATAAAAACAGATTCTGTATGCTATTGATCGAAAGAACAAACAAAAAAAGGTAATTTTGTGTCAAACTGTGCATCTTTAACTGTATTACTACAATCAAAACGTAACTAAATTGCAGCTTAACTCATTATTTTTTTCAGTATCGGTACACTAATGACCAGTGGTCCAAAATGTCACCACTGGTGAACACATGTAACTCATGACTGCAGGGATCACTGTCTTGCATAGCATGCATGAAGCTTTGCCCATGTGCTAATTTTACATGGATAAAATAAAAATTATTTGTATTATCAAATGCCTGATTTTATGTTTTTTCTTTCTCTACAAATACTGGGTCTGTTGGGCGGGGCCTGTTTTTCACTTTTTTCGATGCACTTTTTAACCAGTTTCTTGTTCCAATACTAGATACTACTTGATGGGAATTACCCTGTTAATTATTGCCCGTTATTAAGCTATTTGCTCTAATCTCCTTCCTGCTCCTCCTCCTTTTTAAAAAAAAATTATTTATTTTTTTTTAGGCCAAGCTCTGCAGTGCTACAAATGTTCTGGTATTTGGAACCTGTGTCTAACCTCCACAGTCACGTGTGCAGCTGGTGAACAGTGCTACAGTGGTACTGGGAAAGCAGGTAAGCGACTCAGTAGCTACAGAAAAACATCTCACTCGACAACATTCTTGAAAGAAGTCTGTCGTCAGCACCCACATGTTGCTTTCTCAGAATGCATTGCACCACAAGGTGGGATGAATTTGTTAAAACGTATGCTTATTTTGAATTTCCAAATCATTCAATAAGTCTCGTCCAATGTTAACAAGTGTTTGACCTAAGGAGACCAGTTGCTTTTATTTTGAAAGCATTTAGTAAGCAAACTGGTCTGCACCCAGGCCAGTTAAGCACCTGGAATCATACTAAAACCCACTTTTACACAGAAAAGCAGCTTTATTGATGAAGGTGGCTCCCTCTTTAAGCCTTTGCTTATTTACACTGCACTTTAAAACGCCGCCATAAAGTTGCTCCAGTGTTCGATTAACACTGGTATTACTGGAATGATACTTAATGTGACATCGAATAAACAACCCATTCAAAAGATTACACACGTTGATGCACAACGAGTACAACATGGTTTATGTCACAGATTCAGTTTCCTGCAGCAACATGTAGTTGATGTAAAATCTGGATCTTGTTTTAATTCTTCGCGTTATAGAGTTTTGACTTGCATTTATGGATATAGTGACAGACTCAGCTCACTAGTTATGGGTTTCAGAGGCTTTCCTGAGCCAATGCAACGACCACACAACAGACTCGTGTCTGGTTTTTAATGGAGGGCCTAACTATCACAACCATTCACTTAATTAAAATACTAGTCTTCAACATTGTATAGAGTTCTCTGATCCTATTAAAGATATAATACCGTACATTATAAAATTCCCAAATTATTTGCAATTTTATACTAAATTATTATATAGTAATAGTTAGCGAAAAGTATTTTACTTTACCAACAATATACCATATAAGCATTTAATAATTGACACTGTCGGGTACATATGAGTGTAGCTATTATACTGTAAGTGTATACAGTTACATTATAGTATTATAAGCACTGTTTAAGTCGATCACAACAGTGATGACATGTTTTTCGCTGTTTCTCCACAGCCAAATTTGTGGATATCAAGATGAAGGGCTGTCTAGCAGTGGCCCAGTGCAACAAGACCCAGGACGTAAACTTTCCTGATCAGAATTCCACATTGTACTCCATGACTAAGACGTGCTGTTCCTCCGACCTGTGCAACGCTGCCCCTGGTCTGCCTGTGACCCCTGGGCTGAGCCTGGTCCTCACCACTATCACTGCTCTGTTTGTGGCCAAGATCCTGGTTTGACAGAAGAGACGGTGGATGATGGATGACACAAAATACACATGCATAAAACATCAGCTCTGCAAAGATTAAATGTTCTCTCTGGTTTTGTATCCTTGCAGTTTTTTTTCCTCCACATGGGACTTCTATGATTCTATGCTTTGGGTGTATTGTACCTTTTGTGTGTTAATATCATTTCAAACATGATTCTGTCTTTGTACCTTTGTATCTTTAGCTGTATCAGCCCTCATTTCACTGTGGGACACAATAATGATTGGTGGACAGAGATGTAAAAGTGTAAAATGATGTGGGACACTGAAATAAACAAATGATTTAAGTGCCCCAGGAATACCTTTCAATATTTTAACGAGCAGTGTAGTGTACAAACCATCTGTGTCAAAAGCTGAGTCACATGTTTGGTATTTTGCTGTATCACTTAATAGTTTTTTGTTTGTTTGTTTGTTTGTTTGTTCAGGGCAGTTAATCATATTACAGCTTTAAAAAATAGCCCAACACTGCACTAATGCACTAATCTGTTCTTTTGTCAAGGTTGCGTTAGATCGACATCACTTTCTTACTCCTCTGCTAAATATGAATCTATAGCTGGGACATGGTTAGCTTAGCATACAGACTAGGAAAATGGGCCTGACCATGTCTAAAGGTTAATTTAAAAAAAAAAAACCTACCTGGTAGCACTAGCCTGCCAGGAAGACTGGTTTTACACACCTGTTACTTAGTTAATCTTAGAGGAGGCCATGCGCATTTTCTTACCTTTCACCCTACTTCTGGTCTTTATGCTAATGTCTTCTCATGTCTGTAGCTTTATGTTTATCCTAGACATTAAAGTGGTTTCAATCTTTTCATCCAATTCGCAGAGAGAAGGGAAAGTTGCGTCTTTTCTTAAATATTGTTTATTCTTTTAAATGTATCACTGTTCTGTCTTTTTAATCACAATATGCCAACATAAGGTTTTTAAATCTTTACAACACTTTACAAATGTTTCCATTTCTGTTCATTCCATTTATTGCAAAGCTAACATTTTGGGTCTAGTCAGTGTGAAATTATTTTTTGTGATTAACCCGTTTATATTTTTGATATTTGTTTCAAATTCGTACTGAACATTATTCATAATTGGATAAAAAGGTTCTGTTTATCACTTAGATTTTCTATGGGATAATGTGGTTAAATCGATGGGTGAGACTGGTTTATAAATCGGTCAGGATATTGGATTGATGAGTTGGCTTGGTTTAACATAATCATACAAATCATTAAAGATTATTTACTCCACCCCGAAACCTGATATTTATTTCCAAAAAAATAAATATATATATATATATATATATAAATATATATAAAGACTGAGGTGCTGAGCTGTTTGGTTTCTTCTGTCTGTTGTGTCTGCTCTTGGTCATCCTGCTGGACCAACTGGTTTTGTTGGTTTCAATGCCCTAAACCATGATACTGCTCCCTCT
>OMLM01007017.1:2366-15903 GCA_900302695.1 Helostoma temminkii | reverse complement strand
AACTCCTGCTAGTACTTTACTTTGCTTTAGTTTTTCTCCTTGACTTAGAGTTTTCCTTGTTTTGTACCTCACTTGTAAGTCGCTTTGGACAAAAGCGTCTGCCAAATGACTAAATGTAAATGTAAATGTAAATGTAAGCACACTTGGGTTATGCAGCAGGAAAATTATCCCAAAAGATACTAGCAAATCCATGACTGAATGGCTCAGAAAAGGTTTTGGAGTGGCCTAGTCATAGTCCAGACTTAAATCTGATTGAGCTGATGTGGAATGACCTTAAACAGGCCATTCATGATCGAAAATCCTCCAACATGGCTGAATTAAAACAATTCTGCAAAAAAGAGTGGGAAAAAATGTAAAAGACTCATTGCCAGTTATCGCAAACACTTGATGTCACCAAAGGTGGCACATCTAGTTATTACTGTAGGTTTAGGGGGCAATTACTTTTTCACATAATGCCAGGCAGGTTTAGACAACTTCTTTCCTTTAATATTATGATCATAATCATCATTTACAAAAATGCATTTGTATTTACTCTGGTTATCTCTTTGTCATACTAGCATTTGTTTGATAATCTGAATCATTTAAGCCTGACAAATATGAAAAAAAAAAAAAATCATGAGGGGACAAATACTTTTTCGCAGTACTGTAAATAGTGAGTGTCGGGGAACTGATTTTAATGTCAAAGAAAATTTACAAAAAAAAAAAAAACAAACTGCAGCAGCGGTAGTAGTGGCAGTTCTGTCTTCTAGAACCCCAACACAAGACCATTCCTTGTGATGTGATTTCAGTCTTAGTATCAGAACCTCTACACCCCTAGTATTAATGCACAGTGGAGCAGAGTATGGATGGACTAGGCCGATCAGATCAGTGCATACTTTTGTCTCCATTACAGGTGAGCAGATGGTGGTGGTGATATCTAGTAAATGTCAAATGTGATGTGATGAAATTTTAAGCTACAGATGGCAAGTTTGGATCTCAGACACAAGCACAAGAACGAAACAACTACCAGCCAAGTCCACATCTCAGTCTCAGGTCAGTTCAAAACTCAAGCACAAGACCGAAACATGTCTGACATCCACCTTTGAGCATATTTGTTTTTATCTTTATTTTTTTTTAAAGTTTAAACTTCTACTTCAGCACTGATAAAAGGCAGGTTAATATAACATATGCTCTTTGTTGGATCCTTTTATCCAAAGCACCTTGAAGCACCCTTGCTGCATACATTTTTAGCTCTCATATCTCAAAGCTCCGAAGGGAATGAAACCCTTAACCCTGGCAGTGTTACTGCCTTGGTATAACTCTTAGGTCGGACCACATTGCACAGTGGCATGAAAAAACAGAATAACTACATAAATGAATTTAAAGACAAAAAAAAAGGAAAGAAAAAAAACTCGCCACACATACACACACACACTTCCCTCTCTCTATGTAATTGATGCCAGTATTGCGCCCTTTCGCCTACTGTGCCAGCGGGCAGAGGGCTATCATAGAGGTGTCCACTTCACCCCTACATAACAACCTTGCTTTACCTTCACACACACGCGCACACACGAGCACACACACACTTTAATGCACAAAATGCATACGCACACACACAACACATTTTAGACATCTATAAACACACATTCACCTTCAGTCTGTTTCATAATCTGTCTCTGTCACACCATGTGGGACAGAGGGAAGAGCATGAGGATCCATGTCCAGGACGATGTGCAGAAACAGAAAGTCTGCCTGTGTATCTGTGTGCATTTACATTCAGTGAGCAGCCAGCCATAGCAGTCAGACCCAGCAGTCAGACCCCCATCACTTGTCTAAGGTTTTAACATTGAAATAAATGGTATACTAAGGTATAGCATGTTTGTATGTATCTCTGTGTAGCATTACTCTTTTATCAAACTTGCAACAGCACCAAAATAGAAGCTACTACATGGCCATTTTTTAAGCAAACAGAGGGCAGGACATGGGGCATTAAACAAATTTGGTATAGATCCTGAGCAACATACACAGAATGGGCTGGTCAAAGAAAACCAGAACAGCTGATGGCACAGTCACAGTGAGAGAAGAAAAAGCCACAAACAAGAGTCAGTGACATCACCAATAACCTCCTCAGAGCAAGTGTGAAGGTATCACAGTCCACCGTTTGAGGAGGGCAGTCCATACCACAAGATACAAACACTTCATCAGCAGCAAGAATCAGAAAACCAGGTTGGACTTGTTGAAAGGTACCAAGATGAGCCAGAAAAATTTAGGAAAATAGTTTTATAGGCTGATGAGACCAAAATAAACCTCTACGAAAGTGATGGAAAGGCCAAAGTGCAGAAGATCTGGGGATCATTTACCAAACCTTAACCCAAACAAACATGCATTTTGTTCTGCTCAAGAGGAGATTGAAGGGAGAAACCCCCCAAAACAAATAACTACTAAAGACAGACCAAGGACAAAGGAGGAAGGTAGAGTGCAAGAAGCAGAAAGAAAGAGAATATCAGACCCACATAGAGTGGGGTGATGAACCATGTGCACACGCATCTATGCAAAAAAGAAATAGGAAGATGGAAAGACAATCGTGGTATCAGATCAACTGCAAAATAGCAGCCTTCTGCATAGACCACACCAGTCCATATACACACAGGCCGGTGTAATTGTGCGTGAAAACATTCATTAAGGTTATTATGGCATGCAGTAGAAGTTTTAGCAGCCAAACTGCCTAAGAGCAGAGAAGTGAAGCAGATGAGCTGTCAGGGTCTAGATGGGAACAGCTAGTTCACTCTTTGATTAAATACAATGAAAAATGTGTGTTTGAATCTTGACTCAACCTTAACTCACAATGTCACTCACACACCGGCCATTTTTTTATCTTTTCTTAACATTTCTCCTCCCTGTTTTTGTCTTTACCAACAGGTAGGAGCCCAGTGAAAGAATATCTATCTGTTCCTGTGCTGTGCGTACTGTAGGCCAAAGCAGTACACAGGCGAGTGTTAAACATTCATTCAGCCGTATTGGGTTGTGATGAGACTGGTGTGACTGGTTGTCCCTGCCTCATCCGATAATGCTGATTTGCTCAGGCACTAACAGACGGACCCCTGTGGGGGTCCTCCAGGCACACAGTCAATCACTGCTATGTCAAAAGATGGTACGCCAAGGCTATTTAAATCATGATCCCTTCTCAATTCTCTTCTTTGCTTCTTTTGACGTCTCTTTTTGCTACTTTATTTTTCTAATTTATTGCACTCTTTTTCTCTTTCTATACTATGACACATACTCCTAATTCTCATACGATTCATGGTACAGCTCCAACTTTCACGTTGCTGTGTTTTGTTTGCTTCGTCTCCTCTCACTACATTCATACAAAAGCATGTGTGAGACATAAAAATGAAGGTGAAGTATCATACAATCAATAAAATGGACTTGCTGTTGGTTTCCTAGGATGGCCTGTTGTGTGTATGCTGCTCAGTGCACCAGCGGTTTATTTCTTTTTGAAGAAATTCAAAATTATTGTATTGACTATGCCCAGTGTTTGTTCAATATTGTTAATTACTTTTCCCTCTCTTCTCAGACCTCTCTGGTTTTTATTTTAATGACAATTTTTAATGACAATATTTTAATAACAATCCATCTTAAAGGACATATCTGGGTTGAAACATGTGGCAGTGACATATGATGAGGAATCCCCAAAAATGTATTCCCTCTGAGATTATTAATTCAATGATGTAAAAATTTTGAAATGTCTTAATTTGCCAAACCCATGGCTTCTTAACTTTCTCTTAGTGATCATAGTGATTGACTTCAGCTGGCAGATGAACAGCTTTATCTCATTGCCATTATTAGACTAACTAACACTAAAAAGTCAGAAGAGCTCAGTACCAGTCTGATAAAGGATTTACGCAGGTCACAACAGTCTCTTGGAGACATTACAATTTATAGAGGTGTAACAAATCTGGAAAAACAGTCAAACTGCCAGCGTCAGCTGAGAAGACATCAGTCTGGATGGTCAGGAAAAACCCAAGAATCATAAAGACAGAAATGTTGTTGTCCAATAAAGTCCCTGCCTCAGTATCAACAACAAGATTTTATTGTCAGATGAGCCAAAGATTGCAAATTGACAGTTGTTTGGTCACAATGACAAGAGGCTAGTTTAGAGGAGTAAAGGTGAAGCGTCCAAGATCACTGTACCACCATGACTAATGGAGGAGGAGGACTACTGTACCCAAACCATCAGTTGGACTGTGGACAGCTCCAAGGGGGTTGGGGTTAGGTTCCAAAAGGACAATGGCCGCAAACACACATCATAACTGGTTGTGGAGTGGATAAAGCAGCAATTAAAAATGACCTTCACAAAGTTCTGACTTTATCTTGATCAAACACGTTGAATGTTAAACTTGCACCCAAATATTAGGTATGCTGTGTATTTATGACCATGTCTTGATTTAAGAAAACCAACATGAAACACGCTAAATTTTGGCATTTTCTTTGCATTAAGTTACTATATCTAATACCACCATGAGATTCATGACCCAAAAAGTACCACTGCTGCTCTTCCTACCGGCACATCTACAGCCAGTGGTGTGCACATATAATTATGCCATTGTGAGGCATTAAATGGCCAAACAAAATACAAAGATTTATTAATTACACACAAATCATCAGTCACTATAACAGCAGTTACATCCATCTCTCACTCATCCACAGCAGCAGTGGAGCTTCTCTATGCAGAGGTGAACTAATACATTCTTCAGAAATGCACAGGAAGCAGAGTCCCACACACTACACTCACTTTGTAGCTATCACTTAACTACACTGAGCCACATCCCTCACTTCCCCCATCTCTCCTCTTCTCTCATTCCCCACCTCCCCCAGGCTACTTTTTCCTCCACTATTCACTACATCGTTACCATAATCAGATAAGACAACTACCTAGGGAGCACCAGCATCCCTACAGCACCTTGCTCCTGGCACCGTGCGTGTACATGTGTGCATGTGTGCATGTGTGCATGTGAATTGCTCCTGGCACTTGGAAACCCATATTCCTTTTGACTGTCTTTTTCGGTATTTTGATCTTTTCAGACCGACAGATGACTGGTGTGTGTGTGTGTGTGTGTGTGTGTGTGTGAGAGAGAAAGGTTTACCCAGCTCCTTCATAAGGTAATGACTGTATTGTAGCTGACAGAGTGCTACAAATTACAGCTGGACTGAGGGTGTGTGTACGCACTGCAGTGTTAGTAGATGTGTGTGTGTGTGTGTGTGTGTGTGTGTATATATGAGAATGGGAGTACGCGAATGGTGTTTGAGTGTCGAGGAAGATTACATTATTCTCCTAAATGGTCAAAACAGATCACATCATCATACCATTAAAACAAAAGGCAGACTTCACAAGAAAGTACAAACATGCAAAGTTTCTAAAAACATCTAAACCAAACCAACACACCTTTGGCAAAAAGCCTTCAAGCCTTACACTTCTTCATACCTACATGGACATATAGATGCTGTACCTAGACATAAAACCTGATCCCTACAGGGCACACACACACAGCTAACAAATGAGCCATCAGCAATACTACATTTAGCCAACAACACATTGGACTGCCAAATTACTGTTCTAGGCATCAACACCAATCAACCAGCCTCCAAACTAAACTGTCAAGTCAGATTTCCTAGATAGGCACAATCATTTTCCTTTTAAGTGCCAGTCAACATGTATATAACTTCCTCATTTCTGGTTTATCCCTCTGGCTGTGAATCACGCTTTGAAACAGCAGTTGATACAGCACAGTCACTTATCTGTGATCATTTGGCACATAAATACATTTTAACTGTTGAACATGATGGAGTTTAACGTAGAAAGAATCTGAAATATGACATAACATATAATGATGGAAGAGACCAAAGATAATAATATAATATTAAGAAAGGTTAAAGGTTAATAAAAAGTTTTTTGAAAGACATAGTCACTTGCAGAAAGCCACTTTTGTATTTTTTTTGTACTTTTGTTTTTTTTAATGAATATCTTAGTATCTTAATTAGTCTTTGACAAGAATGAGATAAAAAGCGCTTACATGTCACATCACTCTCATGTCTATGTAAAACACAGCAATTAAGAAATTATATGTTGCTTATTTAATCAAAATGAAAAATAATGAAAATTAAAATTATCACAGTAAAATCATTTCAAAAGCATTTCAAGCCAAGGGTGCAATGTTTTTTCTGCAAGACATGCAGTCTATAAAAAAAATTTAATTGATGTCATATTTGGACAAAATCACACAGATGAAACATCTATAACACTACAGACACTAATAGTGATACAGCCTTTCATCGTGACCATGTTTCCCCCAATATGAGCCCTGGTGAGATGTTGAAAGAGAGATTGTCCAGCAGAGTAATCTGTAAAATGATACTCTTCAGCAGACCAGAACGCATGCACACACATACGCAAACCCTCACACACACACACACGTGTGGCCAGAAAACTCTCACCACTTCCCTAGCTGCCATGTCAGAAAGAAACTTTTTTTGTTCATGACAGCTTTATTTTTCTAACTTCTGATGACTTCTAAAATATAAAGTTGATGTACCACTCAACTCGACCACTAGAGAGGAAAAGACAAAAAAGAAAAGACAACACTAAAGAAAATAAATACATTATTATATAGAAATTGACAGGGAGCTGCAATTTTATCTTTTATCCTACTTATGAATTTGTGTCAGCCATTCATTGCAACATGCAAGAGGTTTCTCCATAAAATAAGCAGAGAAACATTTTACTTGTACAACTAATATGTAAAATGCCCAGCTTCACATTCTGACAGCTGGAGTGTACAACAACACCTGAATTAAAGTTAAGCAAACACACATCTGAAAAGAAACACCAGTTAGAAATGTATCAATAATAATCTATATCAACATAGCCCATTGTCTGTTTGTTTGTCTGTTGCTCATAGACGCTAACATGGCATGTCCCCCACAACTGAAAATTGGCACAATACAAATTTTCATGAAGAACGTCTGGATGGGCCTCATTGCTGCCCAAAATTGTTTAACTGTTCATGTTAATGACAACTTCATGAAAAAAAAACCTGAAAATGAGGAGCAGGTCATATCAGAATTGAGCTAAAATGTCCTATTAGCTTTCTCCACCTGAAAGTAAGATCCTACTCCTTCGTTATGGTCATGCGTTTTCATAAAAATTATGGAAAACTGTTAGCGAGGAACTCTCACAATGTGGACTGGGTTAACTCGAAATAGAGCTACAAACTAATATTGGCCTCCTCCAGCTGAAATGTGTGTTTGTATTTGCATTTTGCTTTATGTATTTTATGTATTTGGGCAGCATGTAGCTCAGTTGGTGGGGCAGTTGTCAACCTCAGGGTTAGAGGTTCAATTTCCGGTACTACCGTGGCTTCATGGTGAAGCGTCCTCGGACCCTTGGGGCCTCAAAGGGGCAGCCCATCCACAAAGAATTTCCCCAAGGGGATTAATAAAGTATGAATTATTTTGTGACTGAAAACAATTTAATAATTTACAGTTAATTCAATAAGTTTAGAAAAAATTAAATAATTTAAATTTAATTTTAGTCTTTTTTTGGGGTGAGGGGCACTTCAGTTTGAAATTGTTATTGAAGTGTCAGGCAAGACAGAGTAAAACATTTTAAATGTAATGTAATTATTATAATTATTAAATCAAATGAGTATTACTCAGAGACTCCAGGTTTTGGGCGGTTAATTTTCATGTTGTTCCACACAGGCCATGCATGCTTTTAAAATTCTGTGTACACAATGTGATGCATCATCTCTGAATGTGTGTGAACGCCTGGATCCGTGCAATGTCGGTGCCAAGGCAGATGTTTTCTAGAATAATTACTACTTGCTTGCAGAGAGGAAGTGAAAGGGACGGACAGAGAATGAATGAAAGAGAACCAGAGGAGACAGCATGTTTGTGACTAAAAGAGACATTACACGTTCACAACTGTTATGACAGCAGTCAGAACGCAAACGTGATGTTGCTCTCATGCTACCGTCGGCATCCCTAAATCATTGTGATTCCTCACCTGCAGAACAAGGTGAGTCCACCTCTCCAGTGCAAGTTTGCCGTCTGTTTTAAAGCTGACAGCGAGAGGAGTCCGACTGCCAGGCTGACCGTACCGCAGGGTGACCGCCCGCTCGGACGCCGTCACTGAAAAAAACAGCTGATCCCTAGCGCTCTTCTCCAGCAGCATCCTGAGGAAAACAATACAATACACAATTATTGCAGTATCAATACACAGTCCAGAGTAAATATTTGGCCGTTATAACTTAACTCAAAAAACTGAAGGAGCAGTGAACTCTAAAATCCAGGCAGACGAGCGCCACGACACAGTCTTTCATTCTGACATTTACACATAGAATATCAATAATTTACATCACTGCCAGAGTTCTGCTGCTACACTGGGTGCAGACACCCTGCACGTGTCATATTAACCACCATCGCTGACATTTTATGGGAAATCATGCCTTTTATGAACCCGGAGCAGTATACCCTATAAATCATAGGCATAGATGTATGCATGTATGTATGTCTGAGTGTGAGCATCTGTGTGCCTGTGGGGAGAGACGTAGAGATAGAAAAATAAAAAGCACAAAAAGAAAGTAAGCACAACTAAAAATGTTTAAATAATAATAATAAATGGAATGAAAATGCTTTGGGTGCATGTAAAGTGGCTACAACTTATTTTACTTAATCCTCATAGCAGCATCAAAGTTGACATATTTGAACAGTTTGTTTTGTCCAATGATGAGTCCGAATACAAAGTTGTTTATTTTTCAATCATGGATGATGAATAAAACAGCAAACACAGATTTCAGAAGCTGTAGCCAGTAAACTTAGGGCATCTTGACTAATCACGCAATTAAAAATTGCTGCTGAATAATTTTGTGGTTGAAGCCATAATCACTTTAAACTTAGCTGGCGTGGACATGCACCTTTTTATAATGTGTTGTGAATAAAGTTCAGTACATATTAATTAAATAAATAGCAAACGAGAGCCTTCAAACAATGTTAGCGTAACTTCACAGTCCGTTTGTGGAGGTAAAGCCACAGTGTGTAGGAACAGGTGGCTGGCTCTGTTCATTGTTCAGGTGAGGGGAGGGATGTGAAATCACAGAGAGAGGGAGAGACAAAAAGAGAGGGGTGAGGAGAGATGGACAGAGGTGAGGATAGAGACCTCCTTTCATCTGGCTTCTTTGATGGCAGCCATGATCATCTCTACAACAAAAGACTCAGCCAAAGACAGCAACAGAAAGAGATAGACGGATGGAGGGAGAGGGGGAGAGAGAGAGAGGCAGAGAGAGTGAAGGGGGGAGAGATATTACTTCCATTCAGATGCATTCAGCTGTACAGGTGTCATGTTCGGCAGACCAAGACAACAAGACTCGCCTGTCATCTGAATCCCCAGGCAGACAACTTCATAAACAAAATCACAGCATGAAATTTGAAAGGAGAGATCTGATCTCTGGCTGATTCTCCTTCTCCGAGTTAAACTGAACTGACAGCAACATTTAAACTGAACATCAAGAGAGTTACTAGAATCCACATTCAACCTGTCTAGTGTTACACCGGGTTTTTTCCTTCAAAGCTGTCACCACTGCAAAGCTTATTAAAGTCAAATATTTGTTAAATGACCATAAATAAAATTTTCTGACTGAGAAATAATTATTTTCCTTTTTGGTCCACATGAAACCAGCCATTAAAACTTATTAAAATATTAACTAAAAGTTTTGAGTTTGATCTCGAGTCCATTCGTTAATCTGTCAGAGGACTCGTTATTTACAGCAACAGCTACATTAAAGGGGAACGCCACCAATTTTACACATCAAAGTCTGTTTCCAGGTCTTCCAGGGTACTACTGTATGTGAGAGAAATGTTGTTTAAAGGCTTTTGTGGCTCCAGAGGGGGCTGTGTGAAGGCTGATAAATTCTCTCAAGTGTTGTCACTTGAGTTTCAGTGGTGGCTGAAAACTGCAAATTTGAAAATGTTTACCAGATGTGTGTGGACTGCTACTCGTCTCTGATTTTAGGCCAGCGGCTGCGGTAGCAGTTACGAAAACACACCCAAATTTCTGAATGTCTGCAGAGCGAGTAATGTAGGCGCCAGGTTTTTACAATGAGTCATCATTAGTCTAATATATGATATGATATAAGAGTGCAACTTGCTAAATTACACAAAACAAACAAATGAAAAAAAAAACAAGATGACAAAATCTCCCATATCTACTTTAAGTGCTCCTGTGAGGAGGAAGAGACAGGGTTTCCAAGCAAAGCCAACTGATCTCTTTTTGTGCACGCATGTGCCTTGTGTGTGCGTGTAATTGCAAACTGATCTAAGGGTGTGTAACTCTGCACCCTCTCAACAGAGCCTGGAACACACCAGCACACTCTCATCTCTTGTCTCTCGCACACAACATGTCTAAGTAGGACATGACAGCCCATTGTTGACTAACATTTCCTGACGGTGATACAGATGTGACCAGACCTGACCTGCCTCCTCGTTACTCGATCAATGTCGCATGGTTTCACTTTCTTGTCAGCGTTTGAAAAATCATATTCAATATCACATCAGAGCAGATTACTGACTAAACGCCAATCAGCGAGGAGATGAGTTCCATGAGTAGTACAGTTATGTTTCAGACTGCTCTGACTTTGTCCTCGTAATATAGATTTTAACATATGCACAGTACTCTATGTGTCACAAAATGCCACAAAAATAAAACAATATTTGTATAACTATTGTTTTTGTAACTTCATGTTACCATCCTTGGAAAAAGAAACATTTATAAAATAATTTTAGCCTGGAAAAACATTTACAGCCAACAAAACATTACCACTGAAGAAGAACTGATGGATAACAATGGAAAATCATGAAGTATTAGAGACGAGAAGAGTGAAGCCACATCAGGTGTCATAACAGAGTCACTTCTGTCAACCTTTATGTATATATCTATATAAACACAAGTTCGAATCTCTCCTTGTTGATTTACACTTTGCATTATGCACATGCTCTACGAGCATCACAACGTTCTGTACCCACTGGATTTTTTACCTGCCCTGACTTCACATGGCAGTTTTTTACTTAATAAAGACATTTTTCAACACACTTAAGTTAAATTTTAGTGTCTGAGGTGTAATACGGTGCACCACTCTCTTTACCTAAAATCCTACAACTGTTAGAGTTTTAGCCATTTCTTTAATCAGTCCACTATCAACTAAATTAACTGAATGTAACAGCACACTATGTTATTTATAAAACACAGAATATATCAACTCATCAGGCAGTTTTGTAGAAGAAGAAATAGGAAAAAGAAAAGTTACTCCCTGAGGGTGAAATGCTTCCATAAGATCGATATAGTGCACATACTGCACAGTATGTGTACCTTTTTAATGCATGGTATAGTGTATGTACTGTAAGATAACATTGATTACACCTCAGCAGCAATAAAATGTCATGTAAAGAGTCAAGGGGGTAAAGTTTTTCAATAACTACGACCACTTGGGGAACACAGATGAAATCTTATAGAAGATATGGCAAATGGCAAAAACTCACATCTCTCCAGCAGAACTCAGTTTTATCCACAATGCCAGGGTGAGGGAACCCAACGGGCCTAGTTTTTGTGAGGGGGGAGAAACCAGACATCCACCCTGCACTGGCTGAAACAGCACACTTCCAGAAAGCCCCTCTGAACTGGCACCAGGTCCCATCGTTGTCTCAGTCCCAGGATGAGTGTCATCGCTGTCTTCAGATACACAGGTGCCCCTGATGGATAAAGATTGGATATGTTCATATTTGCATTTGTGTGTAGGTTGAGATGTCATGAAAAATGACACATCCTTCCAAAATACAAAAATACAACCATCTACTGTACCTACCTGTGCGCAGGCAGCAGCAGTGGGGCATATGGAGGCGTGGACCATCTATAAGGGCACTCCTGGACACAGAAGGACTGATAACAACTCATCAGCTCAGGCTGGGAAGATGGTGACTGGCAGTAGCTGCTCCTCTCTGGAACCCCACAGGTGGAATGAGGCGGAGAGGTAGACACAGGTTTAAAGGCAGCGATGTTCTCCATTTGTGGGAAATTTCCCTAAGAAAAAATAACTTTCAGTCAGTGTGGTATATGTGGTATGTGGTACATATATTATGATCCA
Organism: Helostoma temminkii; assembly: GCA_900302695.1. NCBI lineage: Eukaryota > Metazoa > Chordata > Actinopteri > Anabantiformes > Helostomatidae > Helostoma > Helostoma temminkii. The sequence goes on along the minus strand of OMLM01007017.1, from coordinate 3,733 downwards.
TAATGCAAGTTTAGCAATTTGAAGAGTCTCATTAAAAATCCTATAAAATGAAAAAACATAGAATTTATGGAAAAGTGTTACGATATAACATTTGTGGAGAAATCCTTACTTGCAATTGCACATACATTTTTAATGTGTTGTATTATGGTATTTTAAAACAAAACGAAACAAAGCACAGGTGTAAATAATAAAATCAGTGACGACAGAGTTCTGTTTAGCTGCTTCAAATTCAAGGACCAGGTATTAATGCAGAATGGTGTCTGATCACAATCACTTTTGCACATTCTTTGAATCAGAAATAAGAAGTGACTCTTGAAAGCCACTCTTACCTGTGATGAAGCAGGGTTTATACACAAGCTCAGGAACAGGAGAGCTATCCACAGGAAGGTCTGATGCCCCCTCATCACCGTGTTTCTCTCTTCTTTGGTGACATTTTTTAGGGGAAGCAGACACAAAAAGCCTGGCTTACTTTTGCTTGTCTCTTTCATCCATTGCTTTACTTCACCGTTGGTTTCAGCAGCTGACAGAACCTCAAATGCATCACTCTTGTTCTGGTCTCTTCCTTTTGGATGTTTTCTAATTTCCATATTCCACAAGGTCCCCGGCTCCTCTCTCACTTCTGTCTTCGTTCTCCACTTGCTGACTCCTCTTCCCCACGTTTGTGTCTTTACTTGCAAATTTGCAACTTCCTCCCTTTTCTGGCCTTCCTTCTCTTCAGTCCATCTCTGGCCTTTGACCCCACATGATTCTAGGATGGGATTCTCACAGTGGCCCAGCATCTCCAACAGGGGTTCTGGAACATTCCCAGAGGGACAGGGATCTTCGAGAACCTGAATTTTTTGCAGGATCCTTCCAGCAGCACTTGAATAAGTGATGACTGTCATGGTTCCAGGGTTACACAGGCATTTTTACAGGCCAGTGACCCTGGGGTGAAGCTACGAAGCCTAGCTCTCTGCTACACTGTCCCTCTGGCGCACACACCCTCCCACACACACCACAACCAAAGCCTTCAAATGATAGGTAGGATTTCACAATCTAGAGAGGGAAAGGAGAGAAGGAAAGAGATGTGGTCACACCAAAATCCAACTGGAGACAAATCTGAGGAGAGTGAAATGCCATGCAGGCTATTCCCCAGCCAAAGCCTACACTATCATGTACAGCTTGATGGAGGCACAGCTCAGCTGATGCTGCTACATCGCTTTTCCTCTTTTCTTCATTTTCCATTGAATTAAACATGCCCCCTTTTTTCCCCCTCAGGCATCAGGCCTCCACGTTTTTATCCAACTGAACGGGTTTTCACATAAGTTGTGCTGGAAATTGAGGCTTAGGCCAAAGCTCTCTTCATTACAATATCTATCAGCTTCAAT
>OMLM01007015.1:8300-20696 GCA_900302695.1 Helostoma temminkii | reverse complement strand
CTGTTTTACCACAAACCTACTCATCCTCCCTTTGCCCCACAAAGATTCTGATTAATGCAACTGGCTCTAGAAAGTCAGCACTAATGAGAATAAAAGATGATTAATTCACCTCGATGTCTCAGATGTGTTAAACTTTTCTGTCATGTCAGCAGATAATGTACAGTGTGTGTGTGTGTGTGTGTGTGTGTGTGTGTGTGTGTGTGTGTGTGTGTGTGTGTGTGTGTGTGTGGTTACAGTGGCTTTGCAGTCACTCTGCAGTAGCACACATATGCTTCAAATAGTTTATTTGTTTAGTTGTTTACTCAAATGGAAGTGGCATTTACGTAATGCAAGTGGCAAGTGCAGGTAATCCCACAATGCAATGTCAAAACTTACTATAGCTAAATACCAAGCACAGTCTGTAATGTTGTTACGCATGATCTTCCCATGTCAGTACTGAATTCACAGTTCTCATTCACTTACCTTCATATTGTAGAACAATCAGTAGCCACTACTGCAGTAAAAATGTGGACATTTTAAATGTGTATTTGAGCATATATGACTGTTATTAAATACTTCCTTATTCCTGTCATTGCCTCGCAGGCACCAGTTGCAGTGTCCAGGCCAGTATTCTCCACTGGAGGCCTTTTATGAGGATAAGAAGGCTGTTCTTCCTCCCACAGGAAATGGACTGGTCACTGCTTGTCCAACCTGGAGTGTTACCACTATCAACCGCTGCATGCACCCTGAAATGAAGGTGTGAAATCTGCACAGCACTCTCATATTCATGGAGATAACGCTGCTCTGGCTGTAAAACACCCCCAGAAAAGAAATCATACCTGTCACTGTTTGCTCCCTGCAGATCACCCACCCTGCTGGCTGCATGTCCCAGTTCATCCAGTTTTTCGGGGAGCAGATAATGGTGTTGTGGAAGTTTGCACTGCTTAGGAAACGTCTTCTTATATTTTCCCCTCCACCTGTAGGTGTGGTCTGCTACAGGGGTGAGAATCTTAAACACACGCGTGCACACACAATCTCAGTCTGCCATTTAATCCCATGGTTTTAACACAGATTTGATCCTTGTTTTCCTTTGGCTTAGGATGTAATGAATTCTGCACTGTAGCTTTGTTTTTTTTGTCTCCATGGAGATGCTTCATTGAATATGCACTTGTGCTCCCTCAGTGTATTGCTGTTGCAGCCTGGCCAATGTGTCTCTACCTGGAGTCGGTGTCTCTGTGCCTGAATTACGTCCTTTCTTCTACATCAACATAGCTGACATCAGCACCTTGGAAACAGAGCTGTCATATGTGGCCTGTAAGTGAAGCTTTTATGTAGTGATACACTGATTAATTGGCCGGATATCCACTCATATCTGTCACACAAACAGAAACGTCACACACAGATACACAACATGTCATTATTGTGGAAGTGAAGTAGACAAGAACTTGCAATTTGGTATATATGAAAATCCAAAATAAGCTATTACTTGTTGCACCTGTTGCACCATAAAAATGAACTATCATACATAAGCATTTTTTAATATTTTATAGGCACCACAGAGAAGATTTTTGAGGAGAAGAAGGAGCTGTATGACGTCTACGTTGATAATCAGAATGTGAAAACGCACAGGAGCCATTTGCAGCAGTTGCTCCGACTAAATGCAGCAGATAAGGAGAAGTACAGGAAACTGAATGAACAGAGGTACACCTGCACACTTTAAAATACTGCTTAAATAACACGCTGAAGGGAAAATCCTCTAAGATACTCTGGGCCTACAGGTAGAAAGTATAATAAAGCCCCCAATTCCAAAACTAGTTTGTATCAACCTCGTGTTGATTAATGTTTTTATGTTGGCAGGACTGAATGGAAACGTCAGAAGAACCTAACTTAATGCTAGAACTAATGGCAATGATGAATGACCATGGCCAGATGTTACAAAACTACATAGTACAAGTATTTGGCATCCCTACAGAGTCTATATATTTGTGTTGAGTGGTTGAAAATGAATTTATTCTGCTGTCAAAAGTCAGGTTGTGTTGTATTCCAGGAAGAGCTACAAACAGCAAACTAAACAGGTTTGATTATCCATTTTTCCAGGCAACAGTTGCTGTACTCTCAGGAGGTGGATGGAGACTGCACATCAAATGAGGAGGATCTTTTCATTTTGTGAGTCCTTGACACGCATATCATGCATGATGCATAGCTGCTAATGTACCTGAGTCATACTCAAACAGAGCAGCTTGTTAAACTGCAGTTATTTACCAGTGTGTTATAGAACTGCAGTTTTGCCATTACTGCTGCTTGGTTTTATCATTTGTCATACTGAAATCTCAAATCCTGTCCTAGGTTTTTCATGGAGATGAATAACCGCATCTTCCAGACCCTGTCGGAGGTAGCAGGGAGCACTGATCCCACCCTCACCACTGAGCACGTGAGAGCCATGGGGCTGGATCCCCAGGGTGATCGCTCTTTCCTGGTGGACCTGCTTGAGGTGTACGGTATTGACGTCACACTTGTCATAGACAACCTATGTTGCTCTTAAGCCTGAAACTTGGAATATCACCAGAACATATGGATTATATGTGCCTTTAAGGCCCACACACACCAAGACACTGAAGACACTGCCTCCACCCTGGGGCTTCATCTGTTGCTTCTGTCCTCTCCTGGGTGTCTGCTTCCTCTCTGTGTGTCTCATCTGACCTGTGGAGACTGTTTGCAACTAGTGTAAGTGATAAGGACACTTAATATTTGTGCACAAGTCCACAGTTGCAGGTAAACACCTGCTTAGCAAACAGTACCGCCTGGCAGCTGTGCACTCTTATAGCCATTCACATCTTGTGGCACACTGTACTGTTATTTCTTGTCAGAAAATCTTGTGTGTTCTCATTTGACTCTGGTTCAAGCTTAAGCCAAGTCTAGTCATTGCAGCACGTTGATCATTGTTCCACTGTAGTGAAACATTAACATTTCTGCAGCTTTAGTGATCACTTATGTTTTTCCCAGCCTCCATAAGGTGCAATAGATTCCACAACTTCAAAGCTTATGCTGTAACACCATACATGTTCAAATGATGTGTCTTGGTCTTGTAAAGCTACTTCTGGAGTTCGAAAAATCAAAAGCTTTTTCACCACATGATTTGCCTTTCAGAAAGAAAAGCAATAGAAGCTTGTTGTCTCTTTCACTTATATTCAACCTCACTGTTACATGTAGTTTTCAGTTTTAACTATTTCCTTCTCCAAGTGAGAGGTGACTTAAAGCTCAAATATATTTGTTTATGAGTGTGATATCCTCTTTTTATAATGAGGATGGTTAAATATTATGAAGCTGACTCACATGAGAAGGGATAAGCTGTTATAAATGCTGTTCACCTTTTATACAACTTCAGCACGAGGGCATGAGCGGAAGGATGGATCCCTGGAAATGTATTGTCATGTGATGTATATAATTTGTCGTAACTGGCAAATGAATTAATAATGAATGTGACACTAACTTATCATAAATGCTGCACCGTGTCCAACACTGGGCTGTTTTGTGATGCACACATTGATCATGCTTAACAATGTTTTTTACACCATGTTTATGACTTAAAGTCTGAGCCAGCAAGTGGTTATGGAAAGGGATGGAGAGGGGTCGTGTGTGTTGCAATACTGTACACAGGCTTTTGTTGTTCAGTGTTTTTACTCAAACTATGGGTCGATTCATCTGCAGAAGCTAATATCGCTTGCAGTCCTACTGAATGAAAAGTCCTTGGTGGAGCTGTTTATAGTTTACTCGATGATCAGCTTCAAAACGTCCCCTCTGCTTGTCTGTGTGCGTGACAAACATCTCTTTGTGTTTATGGAGATGTGGTAATGTCACATTGAGGTCTGAGCAGAGGCTTTTACTCATCCTCTACGCTCTGTTCCAGCTGAGGTCTCTCTCAGCCTTTTCATCTCAGCCCCATTCAGAGAATCCAGCTCTTCAGATGGGCCAACTGTGTCTTTTGAATTCTCTTGACAGACTGGTTCAGTTCATTCGTCGCGTTGCCATTTAGAGTGATCATTTGTTGCACGTTGGAACGCACAAGGATGTTTGCGTCGTATAAATTTGCCCTAGCATTTATTTTAGTTCACCGACATTGAGGTTAGAACTACGTTGTTTTTCATTGTCATGTTAAAAACCTGCTCTTTCAGTTTTTTCAGTTTTATAACCTGTATTATACCTTGACTCCTCCCACCCCTCCAAACTGTATTTTGGCTTGGCTGAAAAAAAGAAAGAAGTGTTTTCTAAGACAGAAAAGGGGCATTTAAGCCTTTTTATATGGGGCCTTATGGAAATGTAACTTTCTCAAACTCGCGGAAAAGTGACCAATTCATTACTGTATGTACGTCAACACTGTGTACTGAAAGATTAAGTACATTGTCCTTAGCACTTTTGAATGTCTCCACTGCAAACTGTTGACTCGATTTGCTTGTCAGAAGACATCTTATCTTGCCTCTAATAGTGTTTGCTTTACAGGTGTATGTTATATGCAGAAGGGAATGTACACAACACACACCACTGTATAAAATGCCTTCTTTGTGGAGTTCACAGATGTGTACCAGCATTAGCTAAATGAACTGTTTGTACAGCCTGACACTCTACTGAATGAAAGACAGCATAAGTATTGCACACATGCAGCAACACATCTAAACAAAGTAAGTGTTTTCTTTTTGGTTGTAATATAAATCACTGAATAACAAATAAGTCATCACAGTTACTAATGTGAAACACTGTTAAGAGATGTCAATAATGTACACATAAATTAATAACATTAGCAGCTCTTCATTCGCTGTACTGCCATTGTAAAACAATAAAATGTTGATACTAGTGAGTTGAGTGCTGTGTAATCTGCTTCCATCATTTTACAACCCTACTCTACCTGCACCCCTGATAACCAAGGTTTCTTTCATCATTGCACTCTTTTTATTGATGTAACTGTAACTTAAAACTAATAAGCTATAATGTCTTCCATGGACAGACTGCTCTCAAGTCTGAACTATGTTATCATCAGGGTAATCTTTTTCATTTGGATTTGAGACTTATAATATTACAGTGTCACAAATTGCAAGTATGGTGTTTGAAAGAAATTATTATTTATGGAGGCAGGAAAGCTCGAAGTAAAAATTATATCCAGTTGCATTTTAGGAAAAATAAAGTCCTATATTTTTGGAGTTGAATTATAGTGGAGACGAGATGTCAGGATATCTTAGCCTCTACCTGTTTGATAAACTCTGTCAATAGCAAATTCTTGGTGTGACCTTAATCTATATAAATTTATCATATTAACAAATTAAGTTGATCTTTATGTGCAAAATCTTGATGTATAAAATAACTACAGATGAAAAAATGTCTATGTTGCCATATACTGAAGCACATACTATATGTCACATTGGTATAAAAATACTTTGCAGTAAATTGGAAATACATAATTTTATTGACCAAGTTAAAACACGATGACAATAATAAACTGCTCAGTCCATTTGTAAGACACCTGTAAAAGGACTTAGTGGTTTAGAAACTTAAAACCTTGGTCCTTTCAGTAGCTTGTTATGTAACCCTCTTTGTAATTGTTAAAATAAAAATACAGCTGATTATATAGTTAAACAGACTGAGTTGCTGAGTCAACACTTCCAATCATTTAACACAGCTGATGAAGCAGACGTCCATTTCCAAAATTAACTCAGACTTTTACATTATCTGGTCCTTTTATGTTTCTCGTTTTGTCTCTCTGTTTCCTGCCCGTTGCTCTTGTCTTCTTTCGGATTTCATGTTTTCTCATCACTCCGTCTGTGACAGGAGCTGCTCTCTGCGCTCTGCACTGATGAAGAAGCGTAGTTTCCGTGGCAAGAGCCTGATCTCCACAGGCATGGCTTCATACTCCTCGTTGTCTATGTTGTAGAAGCCACTGGAGCCCTGTGGGGCCAGGTACACAAAGTTAAATGTAAAAACAGAAACCAGAACAGAGAGATTTAGAGAGCACATTGATAAATATTAACGCAGTCCTTAAACCTGCCACCATGAATTAGAATCGAATCATTCTGACCTCTGGCAGCTCCAGCCGACAAGCACTGGCTTCGAGTTTTGTGGAGTTTTCAGTGAATTCAGTTGGGTCGTCTTGTTTTTTATTGCTGTAATGAAGAACATTTAATTTACATTTTACTTTGAATAACATAAAGATAAATAATGTGCTTTAACTCTGTTCTTTGTTTGCCACAGACTAATAAAAACTGCAACTACAGACCCGATAGTGATGAACTCGCCCACAGTTAAGTTTTCAGGCTCAGCACAGATCATCAGGGAGTCATATAGATGCTGCAAGTTCAAACAGAAAAAAACATGTACATATAAAAAAAATCTTTTAAAAAAACAACAACAAGGCAATGGGGTTAAGAGGCTCATGTTTTACTGACCCTCTCCACTGGGTTTTTGTTGTGTGTTTGAACAAACAGCTCGATCGTCGACAGTTGCTTCTCCTCCCACTTCTCTGGCTCATCCACTTTTGGAGGCTCTGTGCAAACACACATATCCACGTAACTGTAAACGTCACACTAATGTTGGGACTTAGGATCACGTTGCCATGCTGTGATCCAAATATGAACACAGTCACAAACAGTCACCTTCGACAGGAGGGTTCCAGTAGTTTTTTAGTCTGCGGATGATGCGATGGAATAGATTTGGCCTGGGGGGCTTATGAGGGGGTAGGTCAGGGGGCCGAAGGCTGGGAGCCAAGTAAGACACAGAAACATCCCGGACCAGGGGCCACTCCTGAGGAACATTTTACCACAATGTGTAATTGAAATACATATAGGAATATAAAAAAAATCATGGGTGACAAGTAAACTGGAAAATACATGAAATACACCAATAACCTGATGACAGCATGTTGTAAGTTGATAGTGGTTTGTTTAAGTGAAGGTGCTGATGTCCTTTGTGTAAACATTGGTCATAATTATTGAAGTTTGTCAGGATGAAAAGATCGTAGCATTAAGGTCATTTCAGAATACTGTACTTTATTATTAAATAAAATGGTAAATAAATGATGTGTGAGCAGTTCCCTAAAGATAACCATCTTCAGACAAGCATTTAGCCTTACCCTTAGAGTCCTAAACCAATGTGCAGCATTTGTCTTCAGTGGTCCGAGGTACCAATATCTGTGTGCAAATATCATGATTAATTACACCTCTGAATGGGAAATCACGTCATCTGTGGTTCTAAAATAAGTTTCCAGTTCTTACTTGCTAATTGTTGAAGCCACATCTCTAAACGCACCCCAACGCAGTCCCATCATAGCAAAGACCGGTTGCTCTGTCTCCCCCTATCAACACGAGCAAACATCAATCAACCGAAACATTAACTTCATTTCTTTCAGACTCTGAAACTTTGACATAACCAGCTGCTTACTTTGATTTGTAGCACATCTAGTGGGACAGTCTCTCCTTTCAGAATGGACAGTGTTGCTGACGTGATGTCTCTGGAAAATTAAGGTGGAAATGTGAGTGTATATTTACTCGGCGAGACACACCCAGTACATTGTTTCACAAGGGACTGAGTGATATTAATGATGTTTAAGTATGTTATTGGTGAGATACTCACTTGACCTTGTTGTTGCTCAGAAGGTGAAGACTTGGACTCAGGGAATTGTGAGAGCCCAGTGGAATAAACCCAATAGGTGTATTACTGAATATATCCTGTATTGAGAAAACATCAGTCAACTGAAATTTGGATCAAATTTCATTTCATCATTTGGTTGTAAAATAAACCTTAAACCAAGCATAACCGCGTGACACCTACGTGATCCGGCCTTCGCAGTAAACCTGTGACGACCTCCTGCACGGTGCCATCCCCTCCGGCCACAATCAGCACATCAGTCTGTTCCATGAGCTCCATCAGTTTTTTTGCTTGGCCTTCATAGTCTGTCTGTAAGAATACACAATAAATAACCATGTTGTCACACTAAGCCTGTATCAATAAACATCCATAGCTTTGACTCCAAGAGAAAAAAAAAAACAACTCCTACCTTTACTACTGTAATCTCCACACCAGCCAGGTGCAGAATAGGAGCAGCGTTCTTCTCAAACAGGTTGTTAGCTTTCCTGGAGAATATTTACAAATGGAGTTGGCAAAAAAAGACAAAAAAACTGCAGTTTGAAGTCCAAACGTGGTGGTTATTTAAGCATTTTAAGATTTCTGCTTTCTTACCCACTACAAGCTGCAGGGTTCAAGATTACTGTTGCTTTCCTCAGCCGCTCCTGTGGGCCTATCTGTTGACGCCCATACTCCTAAAGGGAATGACGTGGTTAGGATTAGAAAGACTGAAGGGATGCTTTGGTTTATATGTCTTTAGTCGACAGCTAAGAACAAAAACAAACGGTGTCTTACCCTGGCCACTTGACAGGCCTCTCGCCGTAAAACATTGTCACTAACAAGGTACAAGACACACAGTTAGAAGTCATGGTCAGCTCTGTGCTGTATCCAACCCGTATGACAGTGATATACAGATACTCTATAGATACCCACCAGTGTTTACCATACAGCCAATAGCCTCCGTAAGACAAGACGCACACAGCAAATGTGGACTTTTTCCAGTGATTCCGCAAAGTCCGAAACACTTTTACCACCCGGGCCATAACTTCGATTAAAACGTCCACAAACTCTTTATATTTATGCGGTTCTAACGTTACATTTCTATTTTTTCATCACAGCGGTCACAGAGTGAAAAGCATGGACATGTTGGTGTAACGTCAAAATAGTACGGACCAACCCATGGCGGAACCAATGAGCACTTGAAATGTGTAGTTCAAAACGCTTTCCCACAATTACAGCTTTATAAAGGTTTCACAGAAGGTGACATTTGAACAAGGAGGACATCTTTACAATAGCAAATAATATAGTATAAGCAACATGAAGCCAAATCAAATGCTTTATAGGATACATGAACAAATAAACTACAATTCCCATCGAGCTCGATGCCACCAACAGTCCAAAGGACCTTGCCTGAATACATTTAACCAACTTAGGATAATATTTAAAATACATCACTAATTTGAATGATTAAGGGCACACATACAATTATAGTATAATATTCTTTCTCCGATTAATGTGACTACAATATGTTTACAGAATTGATCATTTTAAATTTCACACCGGCACTGGCCCAGAAGCTTCTGTCCAGTTTTCCGAGTGTATCATGGCGGCGCAGATGGCGGTAAATTCAGGTATGAACTATATTTCGTTTATTAAGTCATTCATATGCATTTGTTTGTAGCAGTAGCTATGTATTGTCAGAATAATCACCTACACATTTCGTAGTTCCAGTTTTGTTGTTCCTTTGAAATGTTTCAACCACATGGTGGTGGATCACTCAGTCTCCGGCTGCTAGGCTAACTTAACCTGACGTTAGCTTGCATGTAACTAAACGGTAGTCAGGTTGGCTAACATTGATTAATTAATAAAGTGACAAATACGTTTACTTATAACGTTAACTCCTTGTCACTGTAAAACTAAAGCTATACGGGCAGTATGATTTATCTGACGCAGCACCCGTCACATATTCAGCAGTGTGCATTTTTAAATGTTCCTTATGTGTTTACAACTTCACCAACATTAATATTCCTTAATTAATTAAACGTGATTGTGTAATGCTGTGAACAAAATGGAAACATAATTTTAATATATATAAGATAACATTAAGTCAGGCACGTTGTGTTTTTATATGGTGTGTGCAATAATACAGAATTATGATTGCATAATGGATTGTTTGATGAAATAAAATTGCCAGAATATAGCTAAATCCTTGAAGAAGTAAGTATGATGTTGTGATGTATCATACATGCAAAGATTCACAAAATGCATAAATCAATACATACCAATGTATGCAGGGCTTATAATAAAATTAACACAACAGAAGTGTTAGAAATCATCATGTGTCCATGCATGTACACCTAGGAGCCAGTCTGTGGGGGCCGCTGAAGGAGCTGTGGGAGACAGTGGAAGGGGCCGTGTTGAGGAGACAGCCTGAGAGTGTCCACCTCCTCGACCTGCAGCTGAAGAAACACAAGCCACATTTTCTCTCACTCTTTAAGAACCCAGTGAGAGAAACACAGCCTTTATCATCACTAAAATTTTGATTTCATGTGTGAATTTACGTATAGCCTGCAGCTTTCTTGGTTAAGACACTTTTGTCTTTTGTGGCAGTGATGTCAGTTATGTCTGGTCTTTTCTTATTATCAGCCAAAGAGTGCAGAGCAGAGAGAAAAGGTGCGTAAAGCCAGCACAGAGGGCATTGCCATCCAGGGTCAGCAGGGCTCACGACTCCTTCCGGAGCAGCTTCTAACAGAGGCCTTCATCCTCAGCGATTTGTTTGATATTGGAGAATTGGCAGCATTGGAGCTTCTGTTGGCAGGTAAAGTGATAAAAACAAACTTGTAAGCAAGTTTCTAAATTAACTTATGTAGAAAATTATAGGACCACCTTTTATGGTATATTTCTTGGTACAGATGCAGCCCTCACAGTACCCAAGAATGGCTATATTGTTTCAGTTTTGCATTATTTCAGTTAGCTTCCATTAGTGCAGATGTTGCTGTTTCACACAGTTTTATCTATATTCCAGGTGAGCATCAGCAGCCCCAGTTTCCAGGTCTGACACGAGGACTAGTAGCTGTACTGCTCTACTGGGATGGAAAGCTTTGTGTGGCCAATTCCCTGCGTACACTCATCCAGTCACGCCATGGCAAGACCTTCACTCTAGACCTAAGGTAATAACTGTACATATACCCCAAAGGCTATGCAATAAGAAAGTACTTTAAAGGGTTGAACTCCCATTTGTTTCTTTCTTTGTTTTTAATGTTTTTTCATTCAGTGGAGAGCTGGTGGCTTTGACAACACGTTTTACGGACGAACTAATAAGCCAGGGTCTGACCAAACGTATCCTAACCTTGGTCTCAGAGATCAGTGTGACACGAGAGTTTGAAAGGCTGCAGAAGGAGCGTGGCCTGGGGAATGAAAAGCACAGGAAGGAGGTGAGAGCACAAGTTTTGTGTAATTTTGTAACAAAGATCATCTTGGTATTACATTTATTTTCAGTACCACCAGTAGAAGTATGTATTGTAGAAAAATACTGAGAAGACTATAGACAAGATTAATATCCCTTTCTCGTCACCAGGTGTCTGACCTCATCAAAGAATGCCGACAAGCACTGGCAGACAGCCTGTTTTCATGGGCCTGCCAATCACCATTGACTAAAGATGACACACTAGCTCTCATTGGTCACCTGGAGACAGTGACAGCTCAAGCTGATGGCTCACTGGATAGTGTAAATCTGGCTCTGGTCATGGCACTACTCTATTGCTTGGATGTCAGCTTCGTAGAGCAAGGGACTGAAGACAGAGAAGGTGGGAGCATGTTATCTGTAATATCAATATTTTTAGGTTTGATTGAAGCTCAGTTCATTAAAAACCCCTGTGTGTGCAAAGCATGCAATTACAAGTATGACTGCTGTTAGTGTTGGTGTTTTGCTTTTACTGGTAGCAAAGGGTTAAAAGGGTCTGTGTGTTGCTTTTCTGTAGATCTTCTCCAGACACTGCCGTTGCTCACAGAGAGGCAGTATGTGTCTGCAGTGCACAGTCGCCTGATGGACAGCCAGCCATGGAAGCTTCCAGGCCTGCAGGCCATGTGTCGGCTGGCCTGGGCTCTGTCTCTCAGGGTCCTTTCTCAGCTACCACAGGGCTCTGGTAAGACTTCTTTCTGGGACATGCTCTAAATATGCTGTCAGCATGTTTAAAGAAAACCTATTTGAAGGTAAACAAAATGGCAAAGATGTTATCCATTTACATGTAGTATATTTATATTGCACAGCCCTTGTTGAGTTCACTGAGGCAGACGAGGCTCTGGCTGACCAGGCTATACTGGGAGACGTCTTCCTGTTCATGAAGGAGGGCATGCTGGGATGTGAGAGTTTTGCCCAGGAAGAGTTTTATATCCGCCGACTTCATTCACTTATTACTGATTTCCTGGCACTCATGCCAATGAAGGTAAGGAATGGCCACTTCCAAAGTTTTTACCAAAGTAAAAGATTGGTATGGATTTCATTTAGTTGTAATAATTTATCACATTTAGATATTCTCTTTTTCATTTTCAGATTGAGTTTTTGTTATTTTGATTAAATGTAATTTGCTTACTCTTTTCAGGTGAAACAGCTGCGTAACCGTGCTGATGAAGATGCTCGACTGGTGCATATGTCCTTACAGATGGATAGTGAGCTTCCATCATCATTGCGGAAGGACTTAGACCATCTCATGATCCTTGTCAGTGATTTTTTTTTTTACATTATTTATATATATATATATATATATATATATATAAAACATATCAGCTAACATCCCTTTTTTACAATTTCAT
>OMLM01007007.1:69468-112166 GCA_900302695.1 Helostoma temminkii | reverse complement strand
TGCAAAAGCATATATGTGTGTGTGTATATATATATATATATATATATTATATATGTGTGAGTTGTGTCTGCAAAAGGGTAAATAAGCACCTGACTTTTAACATGGAAACCTTACCATCCTAATAGGTTATAGTACATCAGTATTATATTCACGATTTTCAATTTTGTTGCATTTCAGGTTTAAATTGGTCAGCTGCATAAAATCTGCTGAGTAAGGAAGGCCATGAGAAGTGACTGAAAGCTCTGGGAAAAAAAGGTTACATGGACTTAATGAGTTAAATGAAAATGAAAAATCACCCCAGGAATATTCTCAGTCTAGTTATGCTTCTTTTCACCTAAGTGAAGTGTGATAAAGCTGCAGCCTGTAACCCAAGAGTACTTGTTTGTAGTGGTGCTAGTTCACTCACTTCTGGTTCTAATATAAACAGTTTTATCTGCACAGTTAGTGAGTTATTGCTGCAAGAGCCTGATGATAAATCATTGTAAGAGAACTCAAATTCAGCCATCAGTTCCGACCGAGGAGCGTTTCACAGCTTTCCTTGTTTTACCACCAACAAGCACTGGAGGGAGCGATTAGAGGCAGTACTTGTGCACAAGGTCAGCGTGAATGTATTTGCCAAATCATTTACTTATCTGTTACTCAGTAATTCAGGGGCTTGTGTCTGATTTCTAGTCATGAAACAGGAACGTCTCTAGAATCCAACACCATACCGATCACCTTAAGTCACACACCAGACATTCTAATGGATCCATGAAGCCAATTTATCTATTAAGCTCTGACCTCAAATCAACAAATAAACTAGTAAATCTGGCAAGTTAAGTGAAAACTCCTTGGGAAAATCAGTCCATATTATCAACTCATCTTGAGGGAGGGAGACATCTGAGGTATTTGTATTGAAGAATTTCCCTCATCTGTAAGGCCATAACTTGTTATGGGGTATAAAGATTGGAGATAGACTGTTTGTGTAGACGGCTGACTTATCTCTGCAGATTTGCTCAAAGGCAATGCAGACTGGCGGGGATTTTTCAAACCATGCATGGTTGACTGCCAAGAGATTCTTTAGCCCGGGAGGAGAAAAATATCTGATAATTTGAGCGAAAAATGGATTAAAATAATTTGCCAGTGTCAAGAAGCGGTCAGTATATTAGCTCTCTGAACTTATGACCTTCACATAGTTTTTTAGTTAATATCGCATTGGTTCCAAATGTTAGAAATGCTTTTTAATATGATTCATTTTGCTTATGAAGTTAAGAATGACTTTCGTCACAGGTAGTTGCATCTTGACAGACATGATAACCGCCTTTTTATGCTGAACTTCCTTCACAAGATAAGACAACTTTTCCCAGAATTGTTGCAGCCTGCATGTGTTCTTTGTTGCACATTCCATGGCAGGGCCTCAGAGAACATGCCTGTCGTGCTTCGTGTGTGTCCACGTCCCACTTCTAGCTCCATCCATGTCTCTTATATGATGGGACCCTTATTTGTGTCTCATTGTTCAGGGAGGATGGGGTCGAGGGAGTGGGTGCATGTTGTGGCAGGGCTCGTCTTGCGCAGCAGGACGCCGGACATTTTCTGCTGGGTACTTCGAATGCTGCAGAGACAGAGGGACCCGTTTTTGTTGGTCCGCCTAGTTCTCTGTGCCAAAGGGAACTGTGCCAGACAGATCAAGAGGAAAAGTCTGAATCTTCTAAAGCGCAACGAGAATGTTGTGCATGCTACTGTTCTAGTTTATAGTAGGAGTATGAAAACAGTGGAGAAAGAAGTGTGGAGATCTTCTACTGTATTACAAATATCATTACAAAAATACACAAAATTCATTTTACTTTGTGTTTCAGAAGCTTTTAGTTGCATCTGATGGCTCTGCTCAGTAGAAACTGTTTGTGTTAAAGGTCCTCTGGTGCCAGATGTGAAATGTTTCCTGTGGTCTTCACTGAGGAGTAAAGGATTGTGCAAGGATTAAATGGTTCAGATGCTGCGGCTGAAGCTGATTGGAGTTGGCCACAGGTTTCTGTTGATGCAGAGTGCTGAAAACTGTTTTGAGGCTTCAGGAGGAGATGGGAGTGCTGTAGACTTACAATGTTCCTGTGTGTAGCTCTATGAATTCTGGAGCCTCACTGAAAAACTGTGGCTGAGGGAGTTTGGAGAAGCTTTTAGCTGGAGGATTAGGCCACAGGTGCAACTAAAAGCTTACGCTGAATCAGAAACAGATGGACTTTGCCAGTGCAGATGGACTGAGGTGGACACCGCTGCAGGACTTGGCATAACCAGCATGAGGAAAAGCCTACGTACTGTAAGAGTCCAGCTTCAGCTGCAGACAGTGAATGGATTTACAACTGCTGGCGCCAGAAGCTGCAGCTGGATGTTGGAATTTCTGCTGACTGGCAATGCAGGTCATTGGCAGAAGCAGAGGAAGACTGCAGGTGGAGCGTGATGATGTATATGGGTTTTTGAAGGCTGCTGGATGGATGCTGGAGTTGTAAAGCCCTCTTGCAGCTTCTCTTTTTGTTATTGCAGCTGTTAGAAAATCAGTTTTCTGCCATTGTGGGAAACAGTTTTTATCTCTCTGTGCTATTAGAGAGTGGGTTCTATTGTAGCATGTTATGTTATTCAGTAATAATAAATTGACCTACCAGGGATTTCATCCATTTTCCACCAAGCCTCTGGAGCTCTCAGCTCTGCCTGTTGGCTGATACTTGCGTCAATTTGACGTGTTTAAATGCTCGAGTGAAAAGAGAAATCAGATCAGTATTGATCACAAAACAACCATGCAGATGACACAAAAATGTGTCTGGTTTGTTGTGTTCAAATGGTGCATCACCCTCCGCCCTGAGATGTTTTGCTCTTTCATTTCATTTGGCTTTTATTTGTTATTTGTAATGTTAAATGATTTTTTGCAGAAAGAGTCTCAGAAAGGAAATAAAATCCTTGCTTTTCAAACAAAGGTGAGATCAAGGAAAAAGTCTACAAAGCACCAATGTAAAAACTTCAAGTACTTATGATTTAATGATAAAAATATATTCATTTTGGTTGTTTGGTAACTGATCACAAACCTGTTGTCGTTGTTGTTGTTGCCGCTCTGTTTGCAGACATTGTTAATGTGTGACCAGTGAACCAATTTTTGAACCATAGCATGTTCAGACCATTTAATTTTGGTTGTTTGTTTAGTGAGGTGGTATTAACTCTAAGCTAACTTTAAATTCCTCCCTCCCACTTTCACAAATAGCCCTATAGCTCAGTCCTAAACACTATACATTTTTAAAAACATCTTGTTGATATTCTGCCCACACAAGTATGTATGTGGTTATTCTGACATGAACTGATTGTGTTTGCACGCTGATGCTGGGTTCTGTTATGTAAAAACTATTCAGAACATTCCTTGTTCATTCACAGCTAATGAGGCCATCCGTTTGGATCATCTTATGCAATTAGTTTGCAGATTTCCCAGCAACCACAAACATCCCAAGCTAGCCTCACTTTCTGTGTTTTACACAATGACATGCACTAGTTAGACTGTGACCTTTAAGGAGTGAATCAAGATGAGGTGTCATCCATAACATGATATGAAATATAAAACTGCGGGAGTCAGCCAATTTCATTACACTGGTAGATTGTTTTAAATGGTAAATCGTTTTTCATATTGTTGCAGCTGAATTTCAAAACTGAACAAAACTACAAACTACATAAACTGGACTGGATTACACAATAACTGTCACAATTAGATTAAATGGTCAAGATCAAGGGGGTGAATTCTTTTACAGTAAGAGGTAACACAAACATAATCACATACACAACCACACAACAATAATAAATTAATAAAACAGAAAATCATTTAAAAACCCAATTATTTTGTTTGTTGTTTTGTCTTTGGTTTGCCCTCAGTTACATTGCTTAATTTTGTGTCACGTTGTCATTTATGGTTATAGGAATAAATTGTTCACTTTGTTCACTAAATGGGTTTTGGGAGAGAACAGCCTTTCTTACCTCGTATGTTGCACTCCTACCCCCTAGATAGCAGCGGAACACTCACCCATTGAACATACAGAGTGATGGTGGAAAAAGTAATTGCAACAGTGATTTAATAAGTGTTTGAACCACATTTGGCAGCAATAACTTCAAGCAGACACTTCCTGTAACTGTGGATTAGATCTGGACAGTGTCCAAGAGGAATTTTAGAGCATTCTTCTTCACAGAACTGCTTCATCTCAGCCATATTCATCTGGTATAAATGGCTCCTCCAAAGCTCTGACTGGACCACTCCAAAAGGCATATTTTTTGTGTCTCAGAAGCCATTTTGTAGTAGATTTACTTGTTTTACTTGATGTTTGTCCTACTGCAGCTCCCATCTTCTTCTGAGCTTCAGCTGCAGACAGCCACCATGACATTAGACATAGTCCCCTCAACAATGGCAAACACTCTATGTCCAGAGATAGCAAAGGAGCCCAAAATAATAAGGCTCTCTCTGCTTCACTGTTGGGGTGATGTTTTCATGATGGTTTGTAACTGTTCTTCATTTCACGACCAGTTTGTGCATAAAACCAGGAATCAACAAAGCTACAGGAAAGGAAAAAAAGGGGGGGAGGGACCATTGTGAAACATCACGTTATAATCTACACCATACAAGCATCCTGGGATACACTGATGAATTGGTGAGAGGGAGACTCAGTTTACATTGTTTCACTTGCAGTGACATAAACAGTTGAATGTGTTTTGATTTGGACTCCTTTTCAGGAGAAATGCCTGAGGAAGTGACGCCCTTCCTCATTTCTATCTTTAAAAACTCATCTTTCCATGACACTGCTGAAATGTAACAAGTAAGAGCTGGCTGCAGCAAAAGTGAATATTATCATCATGCTCTGTCATTAACTAGATTAGATTATTTTGTTTTCCTCTCTGCTGTCTGTGTAACCTTGCATTGCAATTTAGTTTATGTGTGGATGGATGTAGTTTTTTTAATGGCATGCTAACACTTTCAATTTGAGCATGTTGCAATGGAAATGAGGCTGTTTGCTTCATTCAAAGAAGGATACGGTCTGCTTAACACGCCATACACATCCAATGTTTTCATCTGTTTCTTCCCCATTTTTATACTAATTGAATATACATTACACAAGTGGAAGAAAACACACCTGTAGTCTTTATTACCTTGGCGAAGAGCCATCAGAAGCTTTAATACAAAGAGTCACACGGCCAAAAAGTTTAGGTAGCAGCGATGTCTGCAGTGGTTTTAGAGTTGGCTCTTAAATGTGCTGAATTGACAGGATACTTTGCCAGCACCACAAAATTATCATTATGTTCAAATCCCACAGCTATTTTATGTGGTGCTTTATAAAATGAAACACCAGATAAAATAATCTCTTGATGATTACAAGGAATTAGTGATGAATGAGATATGTGTACTTTTGCAGATGTATATAAATACTGAGAGATTGACTCTCCAAGTCTTCAATCTAATCATGCCTCATTTGTGTCACGTAGTATCAAGAATGTTTTTGTACACACTGACATGGTACACTGTGTTCACTGTTATTGCACAAGTGGTTTTTCTCAGAATTATTTTTCTTATTAAAAATTCTGTAATATGATAGATTGAATTTTTTTCTATTAAGAAAAGTGAGTCTTGTACCAAGATGTTACATTTTTTTATTTTCAGATGGAAAATACAAAAAGCCTTTAAAACTGCAGTAATTAAGAAATTAACACAAAATGTTATGACATATTATGACTCTCAGCAGCTCTAGTCTGTTTTATGTTTCTAGGTTATCCCAGAGAGACTGTGGAATTGTAGTAGCTTCAGCATGCAAATCAGCACCAACAGCTACCTAGAAAAACTTATTAAACGATTATTTGGCATGTGAGTTCTCATTTCAGACGATCCTTGGAGCAAGTCACGGAAAACTTCAATGCATCCAAACACCAAACAGCGTTGAAAAATGGTCCTAAGACTGAAGAGTCAGCGTTATTTTGCCCAGAAAGAGCTAAAACCCAATGGTAGCTTAGTTCAAAAGACCACCTCCATGGAACTATATGTAGTTGCAGAAACAGGATGGTAAGCGTGAGGAGTGAAGGTGTATGGTCTTGAATTAGTTTTTAATGCTTTGAATGATCCCGGTTGGAACAATGTTTGTGGACAAAAATGTTGAGGTTTAAAAACCATCAAACAAAAACTGAAATTCTGAATTGTCATCTCATATCCATTATTTTCATTCACCCATATGTCTTCTTTGTTACGACAAAAACAATACTTTCTAAAACTTTTGGAGAACACTGTGTACTTTAATTTCCTCGTGTATATATTTAATGAATCTGAACAAAGCAGTGGGTTTGGGTTCATGTAAAGCAGCTTGAGAATGCAATTTTCCACCTCATCTATATTCACTATAGCCACTTCAAATGCCTTCTCAGTCAGACAAACACTATTGACCCTAAACAGCTTTTCTTCCTTTCATGCCTGAGTCAACTCTGATGCTTCTGTATGTTTAAGTCTTTAATTACACAAGCCATAAAATTGTCAGTGTTGTTGAAGATCACAGACAAAATTGTCGTCACCTCCTGTGATCTCCCTGCAGGGTGACTGAGCCATAAATCTCTCTCAAGGCTGCTTACTTACTTAAAGGCAACTTTGAAAATCTGCATTTATTGTATTACATGCATTAGTGCAGCACTGTCACATTGACCTAATTACAAAATATGGCAAAGCTTTCAGTTATGCAAAGAGAAGCCACAAATATGTGGCATCTATTAATCGCACAAACAGGATTTGAGTTGTGGTGTGTGAATGTTTAAAGTCATGTACTGAAGGACATTTTTTATAACAATGGTGTGTATATTGTTGTCAGAATAATACTCAGAGGATTATTCCTGTATTTATACAAGCTTCTTGCAGATACACTGCCAAGTTTCCAGTCTAATTAAAACATATATATATATACACATATATATACATACGTATATTTTTTTTCTTCTCTGATCACTTTATTAGGTACACCTGTAAAATCCAGTGCAATCGAATACAGCAGCTCTGCTCCAGTGCGACTCCACCACCCACTATGAGTAGTAGTAATAAATATTTATAGGAATTATCACCTATCAGACAACTTAAAAACTGAGAAATTATAACTTTGTGAAAGTAGAATTCACATTAGAGCTGCTGTATTGGATTACATTGGACTTTACAGGTGTACCTAATAAAGTGGCCAGTGGGTGTAAACATATATCTTCTTTATCTTTGCACCTCTGTCTCCGCAGTCATGGCCTCTGGATGTCATCAGGCAAGTAGCAGCCACCTGACTGTGAACTATCAGTGGTCTGCAGGTCTCCTCCCACGCTTTTTACACACTCAGCCCGACCTACACATGTTGCAATGATGAGGATGAATTTGTATGCAAATAGCTTTGCTTCCTGTACTATATCTGCTGGGGCCAGGGTGGGATTTCCTCATTCCTGACGTCTGACCCCTCTACTGCTCTGTCTCTTCTTTACCTTTAACTCCACTCTTCCATCTGGAGATAAAGGTTATCACAGTAAGCTTCTTTATGTTTGTTCAGTTAGACCTGTATTTACTAAAGCCTTCTGCTGACATAGTGTTTTAGATAAATATTAACAGACTCACTTGTGCTTGACAAATTAATGTAGATTCCCTGAACGCTCGACCTAACAGAGAATCGGTTCAGCTATAAAATAAAGAGAAAAAGGCAGCACATCACATACCAGCATTAGTTTTTACTGACTCTGTTAGCTGATAGTGCTTTTTAAAATAGTGACAGAGTTATGAAAAACTCTTCTCTCTCTTCAGTTAGTGCACCCTGATCTGCTTCCAAGTAATGAGAGAATTTCCACAGCTAGTTTTTGAAGGACAGTTTTGCTTTGTTAAAAAATGTGTCTTTCTTTCTGAACACACCTTTAGCAGCATGATCAGAATTTTGATGTTAACAAAGAGATCATGTTGCAAATGTATAGTCTTCTGGGCCACAACCTTACTGTTTTAGTTTTCTCACAATTCTTATGGTGTGGTTTTTGCAACAGCACTGTGCTACCCAGCACAAAACAAACAAAGATAGTGACTAGCTGGTGAACACAGTGGAGTATATAACATCTAAAGAGCCAGTGGTTTCCCTCAGCTATTGGTGTAAGAATCACACAATTTAAGATACAAAAATTGTTCCATGGCTTAACTGTGCACATACAACTGTAAGACTTCAGCTATCTGAGGAGGGGTCACAAGTCAAACAGGTGGGGAGCAGGTCGATTAATTATATCAGTAATATGCTCTACAATGTTTTAGTAGTATCTTATACATTATAAAAGGGATTTATTTTCTCTAGTAATGATGGATCAATTATTCCCCAACATATTTAACATTGTTAGTTGGGGACAGAATAACACCAGTGAAAATAAATATTTTGCTGGCGTCCACCAGTCTGTTGCTGTCAGACATGGATATATGCTCTTGTGTTCACTTAAGTGTCTGTCCAGAAACACTTTCTCCAGACACCCCAGGGAAAATGGCTGAATTCGGCCCCAGAAATCCAAAGAAACATCCGTAATTTTAGAAAGGAATGTCACATTCCTTTGCAGTTGACTGAACCCAGTCTTCCAGAGTGCCTCCTATCAGGAAGTGCTGCACAATGGGAGCAAATTGCCAGAAACACAAAGTCAGACATTTGGGACAGAGGTGGGGGCAGGCAGAGGAAACTGTGTCAGGCCCTGCTCTCAGACAATAACCTGTACTACCACACGTACATTCAATAATAAATATCCATGTATCTAAGGAACCTGGATGGTCAGGTGTTGGTGATGGACTCTTATTTTGAAAGTCTTTATTAGTTTTAAAGCTATTAGTTGAAATATTTCATTATTTACTTTTCTGCAAAGGCACAATGTGTTATCTAGATGTAAGCAAACAGGCCTCAGCACCAGTGATGTTTGAGAGCACTTTTAATCATGGACTAACTTATATACACAATAAACATATAACTGATACTATAACTGAGATATTTGTATCTCAGGTATATCATGGGACAGTAAGTTCTGTACATAAATAGATCAGTAAAATGTTTTTTTGTGCTGTTGCTGATGATAGCAAACACATGTATGGGTAGAAGTCTGTTTGACCAAAATGCTTTAATAATAAAACCTCTACAAACTATAATTTAAGTATGTTCCTGAAACTTTTTCTAGTGTGTGTGTGTTGTACTGCACACTCAGATACACAATATTGCATAATGCAGTACACGGATAGTTAAATTAGTAGTTAATCGTGCTTTGTCAAATATATTTACAATCATGATCAATTGGGAAAATTTACAAAATTCTATTTTTCAAACTTCAATCAGCTTCTTTATGACAATACAGCTTTTATTGTAAAGGTTTACAGGTTAAGGCAGTAATACCAAATGAACAATGTAACATCAGCTTGTTTCATTCTTAAATTGTTTGGGGAAGACACATATTACCAGCTAAATAAGTTGCTTTACTCATTATTATAACAATAACACTGTCAGTGTGACCGTATGTTTGTTAACCCATTCATTCATTTTTTGTCCTAGAAGTAGAGAAAACATTCTTTCCTTCTGTGCCAGAAGTGGAAATCCCTGAATTTAATCCTGGGTATTTGGCCTCTGTTGCAGAGGTCCACCACCTGCTTTCTGCCTGACACAGGACTGTTTCTGCTCTAGGCACACTGAGGCATCCATCACCACTCATTGGCCAATGAGCAGATTAGAGGTTCTCCACTCCGCGTGGCTCTAGGTGACATCTTTATCTGGCCTGGAAGCGACGGCTTTATCCAACCATCTGCTTCCACTGCACCAAGCCTATATGGCTTGTTGCAGTCCAGCTTGTGTGTAATTTGAGATTCACTTGTTGTGAGTGCTAGTGTGTGTTGTTTGATCCATAAGTGATGGTGTGGATTAATATGACAAGTTTTAGAGATGAGCATCGACTGCTTCCCAAACAGCCGAAACACTTGTTCGCAGCAGTGAGTGAAGTGCAGCTGATAGGATGTTAAATTGCTCTCCCACCTGCTCTTGACATAATAGTTTTAGGAATTTGGACCAGAGAACGAGAAGATTGCACATGAATAGGTCCTGTCAATAAGGAAAACAGGTGGTAGATTTATTTTGTACACAAAAGATAACTAGTAAATATATCTCTAGTCTCTCTCTGCGTGTTCCTGAAGGGTTGTACGGTCTGCTTTTTGTTTTGCATACACTGCATTGTTGTTGAGTCCATATGGTGGGTGAGGGGCTGACAGGTGCATCTGTCTCTAAGCTGGAGGGCAGGAGATCCGTCTGTACTGGGCTTTGTTTCCCCCAAACATCTGCCATTTAGCTGGAAGCCATGTGATATCTCACTATATGCCATTGTTTGGTTTAAGAAGTAAACAAATGACCGCACCTGTCACCAAATATAGCAAATTTTAATGTTAGTTCACCATCAACAGTGTTAAGTAACGACACGTAGGCCCTCAGTTCTAGGTTAGAACTTTTACACCACTGCTTGATGACCAAACCTTCTTTCAGGTATGTTATTTGTTCAATAAGCAGTATTAGTCAGCAAACAGACAGACAACTCAAGCATTCAAGAGACTGCTCGTGTTGTCTGTTGACATAAGATCTGTGTTTTGAGCCAAACACAAGTTACCTGTTTTCCTGAAATGGCTAAATTGAGGTCGACACCTTCAAAAGATTTCTGCAACAGCGACAACAAGGAATGTTCGAGCATCAGCTGTTCCTACACCACTCAAATGTCATAGTGGCGTCTTTAGTGTCACATACAGTGACAATTCTTCACATGGGAGCTAACGTATCCCTTATTTATATGGAAGGGAAATATTAGTTTGGCTAGTCATTTTGTTATTATTACAGCAGAATTTTCCATTGTCTTTAAAGCATGCTTAAAAAGCCAATTCTGTGTGGAAATGTGAATTACACTGTTTTGTGTAAGAATAGACCCTTATCCCCCTCACCTGTCTTTGAAGGTAGCTGTAAAAATTACAGTAAAATAATTCAGAGAATTCTTATAGTCCTATAAGCTATTTCTGAAACACCTTGTGATCGGGAGTTATTCACAACTATCACTTTGTGTCTTGTTTCCCCATAACATGAAAAAAAATGTCCAGGTGACCAAAATCTGTTTCAAGATGTGACATGCGGTTACTCGTGTGTCAGTGTGGTCGTCAGGAAAGCATCTTAACCAATACTAGACTGGCTAAAATGGATTTGTTTAGGCAAATGAGACAGCAGGATGTTGGTGTAGCTGCAGAGATGACTATCAGCACAGAAGTTGCTCTCTGACCCCTGGCTAAAGCAGATGGCCAGCAGCCTCCGGTCAACACCACACATGGCTCACTAAAGCCAGTAGATACTGTAGATCAGTAATACTTTATTTTAACCCACAATCATGTTGTGTAACACATGAATGTAACTATAACTGTTTAAAGTAACTGTATAGGTTTTATTACTGCTAAAGTATACACAGTGTACTGTGTATATACACAGTATACTGTGTATATACACAGTACACAGTATAAAGTAGCTGTGTGGTTATGCATATATATATAAATACTGATAATGTTATTGTAAAGCGATTCAAAACTGTTTAAATGTACAACCGCATATTATATCGCAACAGAGGTGATAATTAACAAATTCAAGTACAATTTTAGGGTACTAATACTTTACTTATATTTTTATATATACATATATTATACATATATTCACATTATGTTTTACTTCACTACAATTAATAGGAAAATATGATTAAAAGTTACTTTACACAGATGTCTATCCTAAAAATATAATCAGCTATAAATTATGAGTCCTATGTAATAACCTCCTGTCAGTACACACAATGGTTAAAATCACTGTTACCAACTGCACACCAAGTCTCTTTATAACAGAGATCTATTTTTTAATTAGCTCCTATATCTTTTCTTTGCCATAATTTTCACCTCTGAGAACCAGACTGCAAATGTATATAACCAACATCAGATTCAATATTGTTTACAATACATTGTTTTGTAATTAAGGTACTAGATTTTTTTTTATTTCGGAGCATGTGCTTAGTATTTTGAGTGCAGTAAAGAATTTAAGGTGGTAATCTACCTGTAGTGGAGTAGATGTTTTAGGCAAGTACTTGCACTTTTACTTGAATATAGATTACAGTATGTGTACTCCTAGAACCTCTGCATCACAGTTACAGGAGGCTGACCAAAAGTTGATGTTAATTTCTTGTGTAGCGTTTAGACTGCTGTGAGACTTTAGTATGTCTGCAAGAGTTGTAGGATGGTGGTTAGTTTCTGGGAAAATGTGCCTCCTGATAACTCAAATGTAGTCTGGCTGTGCCTACATTCAGACTGCTGCATGCTAAGCTGATGCTAAATTATCTGAACAATGTGGTTGTTTACTTGACAAGTGCTAAAATACACAAAGATGTGGAATGTTGGCGTGGAACAAAAGTTAATTGACCAACTAAGCTGATCTGTAAATTAAGGAACCAGTTTTTATTCAGAATTTTTATTAATGTGCTTTTCAAATGTGCTTTTTTATGTGATGTTATTTCTTAACTTTTTAAACATGAGTTGTTAATATAGATACATTGAATATATAGATATAAAATAGATACATTGGTGAGTGGTGGAGTAATTATTACACAGGTATCATGTACTTAGTTACTATATAGGTCTTTTCTGTTGCCTACTTACATCCACGTCATTAATTCTGTGGTGAACTGGTACTCTAATACCGAACTTCTCAAATATCTCGCACCAAAACAAGAACCACAATGAAATATACACGTTTGAAGAGCATGGCTAGGCAGCATCACGCTGTTCTTATAATGTGCTGGTGAAGTGAAACATGTTCTTGTCAAACCACTATCCTCTAGGTCCATATGCTTTGAGCTCTTTTATGTATAAATACAATTGGTATATATGAAGAAAACATAAATTTTAAAAAAAGTATAAATAACAGGATGTACTCATAGCCAAATTATATAGCTGTATTATGTTATTAAATTCATTATTTTATTAAATGTTCACTTTTACAGTAAAAAAAAGACAAAAGAAAAACTGCAGTATATGAATCAGATCCGGTTAAATATAGTTGAACTGAGCTGGAGTAGAATACACTGAAAACCAATGAAGCGATGAACCCACAGGGCAATCATGAAAATATGTGTCCTTGCCTTATCTGTAAACAGCATTACCCACAGGCCCTCCTCACTGATTCACTGTTATTTGTTTACTTTTATGGTTAAGTGAAGAATTTCTTATTTAGTCAGACGCAAGGCGCTAATTTCTTAGTAAACCTGCAACAAGTCAGGCTTGTAATGTTGTGTAAGGCTGTTCACCTCTAGTTATTTCAGAGTCCTTAGAGTTGAACATGATTATCCTTATATCCTCACTCTTAAATCATTCACACCTATTGCCTTTAAAAAGGTTTTTATGAATTTAGACAGATGTACACTGGTATTACCCCGTTAATGGGAAACATCCGTGGCTTCTTGTGGCCAACCTGTCGCCACAGTAAAACAGCAGACGGGAGGCTTGGTCAGATCCCATGGACATGGTAATGTGAGGAATGCGGCCATTTCCTCCTTTGCAGCAAAACAAAAGGAGCTGCTGAAGCGCCTGGCTTGTCCCACCTCACATAACAAGGCAGGCGCTCCCAGATCACAGTCTGTATTGTGTTAATCCAGTCAGCCTGAGCTACGCCATTAACAGGTTGTAATGGTTGATCTTAAATGTCACTCTTAATGGTGAATGTGACTTAAAGCGTGAGGGAAAATATTTCTTTCACGGGATGTCTATGGTAAAACTCAAATGTGCTAACATGGTGACAAGCATTGTGTTTGAGTGTTCAGTTAAATCTTTGTCTTTGTTCCCTTGGGAAAACATGAACTGTACCAACCAGCTGTTAAAAAACATACCAGCAATTATACCTGCCTCCCCTGAGAATCACCTGCATGAAAAATGTAGCACAAGATGAGATCTAAAATACATTACCAGCATTTTCTCTTCAGTCTCAGCAAAGCATGTGAAGCTAATGCTAATTATTTTGTCTATATGCTAATTAGGTCAGAAGGTCACTTTCAGGACTTTCTGTGTGTAAATGAATAGATCAAAACTTACACTTATTCTCAGACTTCTTCATTATTTATTTACTTATTTTTATTTACTTTTTTATGTATTTGTGTTGTGGTCTGGTTCACTCCGAGTTTTACAATATGTGTAAAATGATGTGCTGGCAGAACAGCAGCAGTGACCTAAATATCTTATAATAATGAAGAATAATGCTCTATTTCTCACTAAATGAGATATGAGTTACGTTTCCAGCGAAGAAGTGCAATTATTCTTTGTGTGGCAATAGTAAAATGTGCACCAGCAAGTTTAGCAACTACTGTATGTCCAAAGGTAAACAAAAGTACACCTACAGGCATCTGTATGAGATGCTCACTAATATAATCTTAAACTTAATATTACTTAATAAACTTTATATTATGTTGTATTACAGGTGATGTTTTACATTCTTTATGCTAAGCTAAGGTAACAACACCTGGCTCTGGCTCCACAGATGGTCAAACAGCTAGACTGGCTCTACTGTCATCTTTTTTACAGTAGTATTAGTAAAAATAAACTTACAGATTGTACTTTTAAATGGAATGAAGTATTAGCAATGACACAAATCAGTGTAAAGGTTTTTTTTATTAATTTAACAACATGCAGCATGTAAGTATTGAACTTCACATATGCTTGAAGACATGATTTCTTTTAGCTTTTCACAAACGTTGCCTTCTCTGTTTCACAGTTGCCAGTCCTTGCATTCTGTCTCTTGGCTGCAATTGAATATTTACATGACAGATGTGATTGTGATAAGGATCTTCAAGACTAAATTTCATCTTGAAGACGAATAAGCATTCCTTCAAATGCTTTATTACTGTACGTAATAAAATCTTAGTGAAATGGTACATAGTGCACCAATGCGAAGTGTTATAAACGTCTTGCTTATCTTGTGGCCCCAGATGAAGCATGTAATGGCAAAACCTGTTGATCCTTATCAGCTGTTGACGCAATCAGCATTCTTTACTAACTGTTGGACTTCAACTGCCATGCAAATCAGCAGGTGGACATTTGCCTTTGAGTGTCTGAGATAAAGTAACCTCCAGTTCGTCTACTGACTGGCTGCACAAGAGAAGGCTTGTTTACAGTCCACCACCACCACCAGCGCACTAGGACGACCCTTTTCATGCAAAAAAAAAAAAAGTGCTGCACTCAATAACATTGCTAAACTGCAACCCCACCCCCACTGCCAGCTGATCCTGGGGTCTGCATCTACATGCATGTGTATGTGTGAATAAGGCCTATAGCTGGTGCTAGTGGTGGAGGGGTGAACAGCAGATGGCAGGGCTGCCCCCATCGTGTCTGCTTTTTGGGGAGAACAATGCATCTCTCACAGCATTTATTAAAGGAGGGGAAGGGGATTTCAGTCCACGGACAGCTGGCAGGCAGCGTGCTTCGCACCCGCCCCTCTCTCTCCGTGGCCACAGACACACACTCTGCAATTAACTGGCACGGGCCACGGCTTAAATATTTACCAGGCACATGCAAACAAAAGGCTGCTCAAGAAATAATGATTAATCCTCATTTTAAATATATGAAAGCAATATTTTCATCATTGGCTTCTCAGTAGATAGAATGGGATCTGTAACATAGTTAATAATATAATATAATATAATATAATATAATATAATATAATATAATATAATATAATATAATATGTAATATAACGCGTTGATAACCTGAGTAAATACAACATGCAGCAATTTATTAAGGGAAAAAAACGAACCTGCCTGGCCTTATGTGAAAAAGTAATTGCCCTCTAAACCTAATAACTGGTTGTGTCACCCTTGATGGCAACAACTGCAATCAAGCATATGCAATAACTGACAGTGAGTCTTTCACATCACTGTGGAATTTTGGCCCACTCCCTGCAGGATTGTTTTAATTCAGCCACACTGAGATGCTGTGGCATGTTCCTGTTGAAAACCCTCCAATCATATTTAAGTCTGGACTCCACTCCAAAATGTTAATTATTTATTTGTTTGTCTGTTTGTTTTGTCTTTGAGCCATTCAGAGGTGAACTTGCTAATGTGTTTTGGATCACAGTCCTGCTGCATAACCGAAGTGTGCTTGGGGTCACAAACTGATGGCCAATTATTCTCCTTCAGGATTTTCTGGTAGGGCACAGAACTTATGATTCCACGAGTTATGGCAAGTCATCCAGGTCCTGAAGCATCCCCAGCCCCAGACCATCACACTACCACCACCTTGTGTAACACTTGATATGATGGGGTTTTTTTTATGCAATACTGTGTTAGTTTTATGCCAGATGTAACAGGACGCACACCTTTCAAATAGTTTTTACTTTTTTTCACAGAAAATCCCTCAAAAACTGCATTTTGTTTTATCTATTTGTTTGATGATCAGATCAGAATAATTTAAATGGCAAAACAAACAAACAAAAAAAAACAACAGGAAGGGGGTAAATACTTTTTCACAGCACTGTACATTCTTCTTTTATAACCAATGTTTTGCCCAAAATTGCACACTGCACATTACAACACACAGAGATGTAATCAGCATCTCTAAAATGATTAATTCACCACTAAAGTAGGAACCTATTCATATCCATTTATTTCTTTACCAATGACAGACACATTCAGAGTGACTTACTGAAAAGCCACCTATTTGTATAATCCACTTCTCCCCCGGAGCTTAGAGGGTGAATAGAACAAACATATTGACAGAACACTTCATACTTGATGCACTTCATGCATATCCACCTGCTAAGTAGATTTTTGTCTAACACGAAGCTGCTGCTCAATCACTGCAATATTTACCGACAACTGAGGGGGCAAAACATTTGTTCCCATGATGTGCCGTGACTCAAACACCTTGACATGAACAGCTCTGAATCGAACTGAGAACTGCCATCCCCCGTGTCATGCCTTCAGCATCCAGTTAGCTGAAACTACTGAGATCAAAGCGAAGGGCCCTCCTGCACCAGTCACTGCCAAACATAACGAAAAAGTCCTCCAGTGAAGAAATTTCACCCACAGGGTTCCTCACAGATAGACATTTATGATGCCATTAACCTTGTCAAGACAGTGAAAATAGATGGCGGTAAATAAAATGAGGAGGATGGGAATGCCTGAGAGGAGTGAGGCAGTAAGGGAAGATGCTCCACAAACAAAGATAAATTTTTTGCTGGCAGCTGGATGTTTACAAAGGGAGGACATAACTTTTGAAGGTTTATGAGGCTTTCATAAAAGTGCTCCGGCCATGTGTAGTGATGATGGAAGTTTGCAAGGTTTATTGATGCTCTCCACGGTATCTCGTGACACATCGGACAAATGACGCAGCTGGACAAATAACATCAGATGTAACAGGGTTTGCTGGTGGAATCAGCAGCTGATAAGTGCCTACTGTGTTCCTCTCAACCTATTAAAAGTACAGATTCAATAATATCCACTGCTTTATGTGAGGCAGCTTATTGTTTGAAGCAATTATACCTCCTCGTTTCCATGGCTGCAGTGTTTCCCAAAACAACCATTATCTCATGTTCTCATTTCCTGTGAATGTCAATATGCCTTCTTGGAGAAGCAATCAGTGAATCATTTGAGTACCTCCTTGAATTTGTGTAGAACAAATGAACTACACATAAATCAGTACACTCGTGGTTTCTTTTTCAGGGGGAGGAGTGCGACAACCGTATCATTTTTTTAATGTGGGATAACTCCTGACATCTGTAGTTTAATTACTGGAGCACATAATGAGTAGTGATAAAAGACTACGAGGACTTGTCCATTCATTCTTATTAGCACCAGGGAGAACATGATCATATTCAAACCCACGAAGTAATTATTAGCTTCAGATGCAGCTTAATATTGATGGACAACATCTGATGGAAGTGTTGAGAACAAAATTTGTCTTTGTTGTTGCTGGAGAAACTGAGCAGCACTCGTCACATGGGCATTGTTTGCCTGTAGAGAGTAGATGAGTGCGTGCTCATCATAATGAATGGCAGCTGAAGGGGTTTTTAGAGAAACCATTATGTATAAAAATTTAGTCTCCTTGCAGCACACCAGCTTACAGTGCTAAGGGTATAATACCAGGAGCTTGTTCCCTTTATTCTTCGCTTCCCTCGGACAGTGAAGGGGAGAGAACTGACAGTATCTCCTTGCTAGTATCTAACCGCCCACCCCGCTGTGACCTTTCCATTAATAATAGGCTTTCAGTAAGGGCTTGCACTGTGCAATCTGGAAGGCTCCTCCAAATGGTGTACAGCAAAGGGCTTTGGCCAGTGCTTCAAAAAGATTGGCTGGAGTGGGAAAATTAGCTTCCTCTTGCACTATTCCCCAATGCCCAGCAATCCTCAACACAGACATGAAGGTTACAGGTGACTGAGGAGTCCTAGAACATGAAATAGGACAGACAGCGCAGTTAGAATGGAAGTGCTAGCAGCTATTCACTGAGATACTTTCTTGGTTAAAGCTGACACTTGAGGCTTATTTTAGCTAACAGATTGGAATTTCGTTACTTCACCTGCATGACTGAGCGTTACGACATTACGACACCTACATTTGCACATGCACAGTGGTTGAAATTGCTGTCTCTGTGTGCTATTATTCAGTCAGGCCAGTGCTGTTTTGAAGAAAGAGACACATTTCCACACATTTAGACTAAGCAAACTGTAAAAGGTGTGCAGAGGAAAGTTGAAAAGTTTACTTGCTATGGCTGATTCAAGTAACTGGCAGGCTTTCAACACAATCCTTTGCACCACATTTAAAAAAGAAGAAACACTTATCTGTGGCAAGCTAAGCCAAAAGAGACAAATCCTCAAAGAAGAGGGTTAATATTTGTTCATGAGGTCCAAAGGTAAAGAATGCAGGTATGGTCAATAAACTAAATACAACATCTGTGACAGGAGAGAGACTCCAGTTTCCTGCCTTAAAAGCAGACTTTCCATACATCCATCAGTCACTATTACTTTTCACTGGGTAAAAGCCAACCACATCTCTCAAATTTCTATGCAACTAAACTGCAACCATAAAAATGTTTTTTTGGAGGGAACATATTTCAACCACACTGTTGGAATGAAGGGAATGAAGAAATGTTGAAACAAAAATGTGAAACAAAGAACATATCACGAATGTTCCCCACTTACTTTGCTTCTAAAATGTTTTGGGAGGGACTCACTGTTTTAACCAATTAGTAGGTTTTGCAGCTTCGTATTTATTATTATCTTGGATTGTTGGATTTTCAGTGTCATGCTCCTGCTGTTTAAGTTTCATACTGTAGCTTTAACTGAAATGCATCTGCAACCTAAACCTAACCACACAACAATCAAATTCAGTCTGTGGTCTGTGGTGTGACTT
The DNA here is from genome assembly GCA_900302695.1 of Helostoma temminkii. Classification (NCBI taxonomy): domain Eukaryota; kingdom Metazoa; phylum Chordata; class Actinopteri; order Anabantiformes; family Helostomatidae; genus Helostoma; species Helostoma temminkii. Next base: position 92,729 of record OMLM01007007.1, on the reverse strand, counting down.
CTAGGATATTAGAATATTCATCTGAAGATAGACATAGCACTACTAGCACTAATACAGGTTTACTAAGCCTAACAGCTTATCTGTTTAGCATATAGTGTGAAGAGGTTCTTTGAGGCCATGTGGCAACATCAATAACGCACCTCTGGCCACTGCATTAGCTTACAGCATGTGTGACGTTTTGGATTTCAGTAGAGCTGAAACTATTAATCAATTATTGACTAGTCAATGAATAGAAATGTTGAGGCCGCCTTTGGGGATCACTGACCGTACAAAAAAGCATTTTAAATTCATGACCCTGCTTTGTAAGAAATCATAATGATAATTTTTCAATATTTTCAGATTTACACTGACCAGGTAATTTATTAATTTAAAGAATTACCTATAATGGAAATGACCTTTTGTTGTAGTCCTAATTTTCAGCATTAGGTTAATCATGCCAGCCTCATTATTCAATCTGATGACATTGATTATCAGTAGAAGTCTTTTGGCAAGAGCAAACCACAGCTAACTTAAGTTCCTGTTACCAACAACACATTCTTTCAGTCAGTAATGAAAACACCTTGGTATCCGAGCCTTTCCCACTCACTGCTGTTTCTTTGATTATGAAAAGTTTTCTTTCACTTCTAAGCTTGTTTATCGCATTGAAAGGTCGTGACTTTAGAGCAGGCTGCTTTGTAAAGCTCAAGTCACAGTACTGAACATCTGAGCTGTGATAAGACAATGCTGCAAAGCAACAGCAATCATGTTTGCTTGTCTTATAGAGTACTGCTTTTGAGCAGTGGAACTTTAATATCTAACCCACTCCTGTTGGCCAAATGTAATCCAATTTTATGCATGACATGACATTCAACACATGTTGCATCTCTAAACATCCTGACAGCATCGTCAAAGTGCTGCCAAAATTGAAAAATGATGGAGGCAGAAACCATAAATGCCACAGCAGTTTAGCCTTGTTCTCATAACAGAAGGCTATTTTGTGTATGAAATGGAAATTTCCACCTACACTATGTATGATATTAACCTACAGAACCTGCTATGTATGTACACGCCTATAAAACACATTCTTTGTGTTAGCATTCTGACATTTTGATTTCAAAACCACATATGGTCCTAATCATGTTTAGTGTTTTTTGTTTTGTTTTCTATATATTTTAAATGAAAGATAATACCAATGGAGTTTGCATGTTCTCCCTGTGTTTGCGTGGGTTCTCTCCGGGCACTCCGGCTTCCTCCCACAGACATGCAGTCAGGTTAACTGGGGACTCTAAATTGCCGTAGGTGTGATTGAGAGTGTGAATGGTTGTTTGTCTATATGTGGCCCTGCGATAGACTGGTGACCTGTCCAGGGTGTACCCTGCCTCTCGCCCCATGACAGCTGGGATAGGCCCCTGCACACCTGTGACCCCTACGGGGACTAAGCAGTATAGAAAATGGATGGATGGATAATACCAATACTGTTTCCATCATTACCAACTATTTTACCAACTTTACTTCAAATTGTTATGCTGCTGTGTTTGTGTTCACACACAAAGTGTTGGTGTTCACGGCTCTCGTCACCAGAAGCATGGGCTTGTTAATTCAGGTTCATTATGGAAGGGCTAAATGGGGAGAAGGAGAAGACATTAATCACCCAGTGTCTTGCAAGAGTGGGTCTGTGGATGACTTAATGGCACATTGTCAAACCAGAGTGCCTCCCTGTACCCAGCATTTATCAGACGAACAAGCAGAGTGGCTGATGACTAGGAAATGCACCATAAGTGGGAGCCTCTTTTGCCTTTATGAATCCTCTGAGTGATCATTGAGCAAAATATTAAATTATGACATGGAAGGTTGGAGTGACAGGAGGTAATCACACTGCCTGAATGATATGTAATTGTTTTCTGAATTGTAATTATAGGGTGAGAGAAAACAGTGCCCTACTGCAATTAACAGTGAAGAACAAAGTTTTTCAGTGGAAAATTTGAATTCTCTGGAAATGTGAGCCTGTAATATGAGAGAGCAGTGTGTAGCAAACGCAAACTAATGTTGAGATTTCCTGAGACAGAACGACATCAACTGTAACATTGTGCATGAGTGCAGGTACAGAATAAATATGTGAAAAAGCTGGAGCTCATTCTCAAAGTGCCACCATGGGCCAGTGAGTTACATCATACTTTTATCTTTTAGCAGACATCCACTATAAACTGCCCCTACACTGAATAACCTCAGTTCACCTTTCTTGTAATCATTCTTCAATAAAGAAGTTAAGATTATTCTATTTTTCAAGATAAGGCATCTGTGTATGCAATGTAGCCTCAAAGTGTAACAGGTTCATATTAGTAGAGTCAGTAGCAGTTTATGCAGTCTGTCTATTGGAAATTATTTGATTTGATTTGATTTGATTTTTGAAGTCTCTTTATGCAGCTACTCCTCTGACCTCGACCCTGAGTCCTTTGAGCTCCTTTATCTTTAAGACCCCTTCCCCCTTCCCATCCTGATCTGACTGGCCAGCTTGCACTTGTACTTTCACACTGTTTGACGTCATATGGAGCAGCATTTAAAAAAAGTAAAAAAGAAAAATCCTTCAACTTGCCTCTGACTATGTCTAACACTGACACCCAGATTCACAAAAGTATGAATTTTATGACCCCTTTAATATACAAACCTAATAGAGAATGTGCCTGTTGCTCCTCTCATCCCGCAGCTAGTTTAACACACACATACCAATCCAAACAGTTGTTTTGCATGGATTCTGTGCAGAAACTTGGTTAAACTTTTCCCATCCAGAACTGTCATGGCCGGAGTAGCATTAAAGTAGCAGTAGTAGTAGTAATACAGCCGTGGATAAGTTGTATGCTAACTTTTCAGATTTGAAATACCATATGTTAACATAGGGCACATTGAAGATTATTATGCTTACTTGTAATAACTGGAGCTTCAGCCTCCTTCTACCTGTGTCCGTAAAGCTAAAGTCAAAATAAATGCATACTGACAGCAGCATAAGTGACAAAGAAAGAGTGTATGGGAGAGTTTGCATTTTGACAACCAATATCAGTGGTGTAAGATTAAGGCTTACGCTTTCTCATTCGGCTTTTTAATACATTTGAAAACTATAATAATGCCTAAAATTCTAAGCATTAAACAGATCAATTACTGCTGCACTTTAAATAACCCAAAAAATCTATTTAGAAGTTTTGCATACATACTGTCTGTGCCCAATTCGAGGTGGCTTGTGATGACCATATGCTCATTAACTCAGCTGGCTATGTAGCACCTTGTACTAACTGACAATTAATACTACTGCCATAACCAGCAAAAGGGAATTTAAAACTGCATGGAAGCATCACGTAGCCCGACACTTCAAAGACCAGCACACACGGACTAAGTTGATAGAAGCAGTGTGTGTGAAGTCTGGTTAGGGGAAAGAGGCAGTAAGGCTCAAAGGAATGCTGATATCCACCTTTTGGTTGGCAGCCCAAATCTGAGCCCTGGTCGCTTCGGGCTATTGGGAAGAGGAGCCATGCGAAACAGCATGGAGCATAGTAATCATAACTCTCCCGCGCTCTCCCCCTTTCCTCCCTTTTTCATTCTCTCATCACTCTTTTACTTTCTCCCTCTGTCCTCACCTCTCCCACACTCTTTATCCCCCCCCCCACCATCTCATCAGCCTTCTTCTTCTTCTTCTTCTCCGCTACCTCTGTCTCTCGCTGGTCTCCCTCCAGAGGGGTCCTATAAGCATCTTCCCGGCTGCTCTTTCACACTTTCCTCTGAAGGCAGCCGTATGAAAAAGCTGCTTTAGTTTTTTTTCTGAGGAATAAATAGGTTGGCTCCCTTGTGAGAAACAAACAAATCAGAGTGAAATGCAGATGGGCCCCCATATCATGTGAAAAAATACTGTATGATGTTTGTGGGCTTGTGAAAAGAATGCTTCCTTTTTTAATCTCTTTTACAGCCCCAGCCCTACCACCTACACTATCTTCTGTAGCTGCAATACATAAATTGGTCTTGTCATTGAAAGTGCCCATCCTTTCTCTATGTAAACAACTGGACGCACTATCGACTACCTTGTATTTCTCCAGGGGTGAAGAGAGGATGTTATATTGTAGTAATAAAGCCATCCCTTGGGGAAGGAGGTCTCATCATATACAACCTAGTAATTACTTTTCAAAGTCATGTGTTATGGAAGATCAATAATGTTCAAGTTTCTCTAGATATTAAGAAACAAATGGCACCTCCACCAGGACTCCTGCCTCTGACCTTTGAGTCATTATCATTCAGCCTTTTATGGATGGTGACTTACAGCACGGCTCAAATAAATGACTTTGGGGCAAGCAGGAAACAAATGAGCCCCCAGGTGTAATATCTATTCACGTCTTTAATCACAGGTATATTGCCATTTTTTGATTGGACAGTATGTGATGAGGTGAGGTGAGAAGGAAGCCATGTGGTTTTTCCATGATGAAAAGCACCTTGCTGTCAAACAATCAAGACTGTTCCATCTACTGTTCTCGCATTTGATCACATACAAACACCATGTTCCAGTGGAAATAAAGGTGAGACTCTTTTCTGTAACTCACACACCACTGTCCATACAACCAGTCACACCTATGCTTTCTCCCTCTTCCTGTCATCAACCCTTCTCACCTCTCTCCCTCTCTCTCGAGGACAACGAGTCAGTGAGCTTGCCAAGAGCAGAGTGAACGCTATTTACCAGTCCATCAAGTGTTAAACGTGCGTTCTGGTCCATCTGTCCACTCACACTGAACCAGCCCAGCGTGTGGAAGGCTCTGCTGAAGGACGACTAACTGCGGGATGCCATTTTACACATATGTACACACATCCACACCTAACCTAGTACAATGCAAACACGTCAACAACAAGAGTTGAGAAGACAGATAAGCACTGTAAGAATATTGTACACTGACACACATAAAATATACATTTATTTGGTTGGGAATTGATTCCAAGGATGATGTTACTGTTGGTGTTATATCTGTTTATGTGGCTCTACTTTCCCTCTAAAGTTGCACATTTTTCATTTGTCCTTTTATCTGAGAAGTCATTTTTATGAACTTTTTTCTGACCTTTAACTGGCTAAAGTACTTTAAAATAAGCTGTATTTTTCTACTAGACCTGCTGCTGAGTTTTTGTCTCAAATCAACAAACGTGAACTGAAATGCTGAGGTGGGAGACCATCTGAGCAACTGCACCGTGCTCCCGGCTGAATGACTCAGTAAATCCCATTGTATAAAGTGCTGGATAGAGCGGAGCAGTATACCTGATACACCCCGAATCCCCATGACATTATGAGCATGTTCTGTAGAAGCCATTTAATATTCTTCTGACCTCCTCTCTTCCTTCCTCTTTCATCTCGGCTAACCCCTACTTACAGCACATCAATATCCACCTCCTGCAAAGACAAAGACTCACAACCCCCTCAATATATTGATATAATCATATAAAACTGGAATCATGCTATAGCCACTATAAAGTTCAGTATGTTGTGGTGCAAAGAAAACAATTATTATCTGTCAATGTTTTACTGATTATTACATTATTAGGAACTGCAACTCATGCCAAACATATTGTGTATAGAACTGTCACTTAGGAGACAGGGTAGTCACACACAGGCCATTACATAAAAATGGAAACAGGACCCGTGTCTCCAATGTATCATTGCTGAAAAGGTGAGGGATCCCCCTCGAGCCAGTCAAGCAATATCTTAAATGTCTCAACAAAGGACTGGTGGGAGGGAGCAAGCAGCACTGGGCGGGAGGACGTTATCGGCATCGTGCAGTAAGCACCTTCCTGCTGCCTCCTCTGAACAGCCTTAATTTTTCTTTAGTCTGACAGGCACCAGGAGAGCACACAGAAATTCATGACCTTAACTCCCCTGCTGAACTACAGCATTTGTTTGTGTGGTGCAGCCATGAGGATAATGTAAGGACACGCCAGTAGAGCTACTGTTGCTATGTGCACTGGGTATGCTTGTTGCATACAGATGTCCCCAGCCCCATGCCAGTAATCCATTTTCTTTAAATGGGGGGTGGGGTCAAACATTGCATTCATTAGGAGCATCAAAATAAGGTTCTATGCAGTGTGAACTGCATTAACAATGAAAGGGCAAACAACTACAGATCATGATGATCATATGTAGACATGCCATGAATAATTATCTTCTATTTTCCCCTCTCCCTCTATCTATCTGCCCTTCCAGTATGGAATTACAAGTCTAGTTTCAATTTGTCCAGCTAATCCCCCTTTATTCCACTGTGCAGTGAGCCGCAAGCCAACCTTCTGAGCAAGAACTGTGCTTAAAGGGCTTTCCAAGATAATGACAAGAGATTGTATTTTTGATGGAGTGGATTTGGCTCTATATTCCTTCTAACATTGGTAAACCCACCCAGGTCAAGATGGGTGGGTTTAACGATGTCCACAAGCGATTATTGTGGACAACTTTAATATTTGCAATTGTGCATATAATAAACAAATGGTATCATGAGTGTATTTGCTTGGTAGGGTCATGATTCTTTTGAAAAAGATGAATAGATTACTGATCATTTTCAAATGTGAGTTTCTCAAACAAACAAATAAGCAGCTCACGCGTCTTGTCCAGGCTGACGTGTACATGCAGTGTATCTATGCAGCTCTTTCTAAGTAGAACATCTGTGATATCTCCATGAAAACTTGTATGTTGTGACTACTGCAAATGCATCTTTCAGCTTTCTCTTTACTGGTCAGGACTTTCATCGTCTTGCATGTATTATACTTTTCTCTGTGCTCTTTAAGGTGCTGATACAAATTTGTAGTGTTCTAGTTCAACTTATCGGCTTTCATTTGGTACATTACACACTGCACACTCTACTGGGCAGACCTACAGAAGGGCAAGGGGTAAGTGGCCTCCACACATTCCCAAACAGTCCTGCCTCAACTGTTGAGTTGATAAATTTCCTAAGAATTTTCACACGGTGATTAATAAAGTATCTGTTATTATTATTAACATCTTCGGTTTTAAGCATCATTCCCGCTAAGCATCCCCTCATGTTAAGCAAAGATCTACTTGACTGAATGTATCACTAAACCCCAGGCTGGAATAACATGGATGTCCAGTAATGGACCATGAAGGACCATGTACTCATCTTCTTAGATATCTAATTATAATATATTGGTAATTCAATTATAAACTGTGTTACACTAACATAGCAAACTACTCATGTTACATTATGTATTAACCATCACAGAAATTAATTTATGGTTAAAAAGAAAAAAAAGAGAAAAAGATGAAATTGTTATCATGTACTCAGTTTAGTAAAAAAAAAAAAAAGCACTTCTCTAAAAGGCACATAAACCCAGAAGATTAAGGAATAAATCTTGAATCTGTGGGGTACCAATTTAGAAGATAATAGTATGATAATTCGGTAGCTTTTGACTCTTCATAGGCACTGATGTTGATAGGAAAAAGAACATAAAATCACAGTAAAGTGCACCGCTATTCAAATACACTGCCACTTGCCAGCAGTTTCATCAGACTGTTGGAAGGACATAATTGAGGAATATGTAAAAGCTGCTGACAGAACTCGAGGCAGACAAAGCTTTTTACAGATTAAAATAAAAAGCCTGTGGAGTCATATTTTACAATGTGGGTTACTTGTCAGCTGTTGTATGAAGCTCACATAAAAGAAGTGAAAGAGCGAGGTACATTGTGTGAGCACGAGATGGGGCAGTGAGGGGAAAACACTGTCACCCAGCAAACACAGCAGACCTTAGTTAGGTAAGAAAAAGTTGTGTACCCTCCAAACATTTACACAGCGTCACAGCTCTTGCTACTTCCCTGCACATGCTTTGTTTATTTTGCTAACTAATAATTTCAATATATTTCTTGGAGTCTTACTTCATGTGTCATCACTGAGGTATAGTATGTAGCATGTTTAGTCAGTAAACAATAACCCATCTCATCTAAAATATAGCTGTCAAGAATTGCTTTTTCACACATGCAGCACACAACAGGATATTTGTCCATGCCAGACATGTTCTCACCTGGTAAATGGTCAGTTTGGTTCTGGTCAGGGCTGGTCCTTACATAGAGCATGTAGAAAGTACAACATAGGGGTGTGCGATATTGGAAAAAAGTATATGTCGATATTTTTTAGGATTTTGATGATAGCAATGAAACAAGTTGGTTGTCAAGCTATCTTTCACTTCCGACAGCAACATCTTTTGTTTCAATGTCAAACAACTTCCATAGTAGTGAGGTTGATCCACGTCAAAGAATCAAGTCTAACAATGTATGTTGCGAGGCTGGTGGTGTGTTTTGTCTCCTGCCGTTTTAAACTTCGGGTACACTGGTTTAGCTAGAGGAGTTCCACAAGCCGACCATGACACTGCATGTAATGAGTGAACAATGTACATCCATCAATCTACAGTAAGTATATCCCTTGGCTTTTAAAACGTGTTACTATGTTTTGTTTGTTTGTTTGAATTTCTTTTTGTTTAGTTTTCTTTTGTTGTTGTTTTTTGAGTGATTGACATACTCAATAATGTCAGCTGGCACATCACTAAAATAATGAAGATATTATCTTAGACAATATTTATCACACATCACTAGTAACACAAAAAGTAACAGAAAGCATCAAACAAATAAATACTCAGGACAATTTATCTTCTGTATTCAGATATCGGCTCACACAGCCATCACAGGGACTTTGTACTTGGCAGCTCACAGGATACAGTTTGTTAAATGTCTGGGCCAAAAGACTCACAATCAGTTCACCTGCTGATATCCATGGAAGTTCGGAGTTCCAGTAAATGTCTAAAAGTGGCTTATAATGAAAAAGAAGTTGCACATAAAGATAGAGAAAACTCTAACAGGGTTACTCTGGATTCTACACCAAATGAAAAATATTCCTGAACAACAAGTCCTCACTGAGTTAGATCACTGACTTGGTACTGGAATTGAAAACCTGGTTGAGTTGTGATAATTGGTGACATCTGCAACTTAAAGAAACACTCCAGTTCTGATGAGGACCGTGTTTACCATACGTCGTAAATGATCTGTCGTTGTTGAAGGGCACCTTGTGAAGCTCTTTTGTGTCGAAAAAAGTGGCAAACAGTGGATTAGCACAAGATGCATGACAAACTTATTCTTGTGTGACATGTCTGACTGCAATGTTTGACTGCTATCCCTATTTTGTGGCTGTCCCAAATTGCCCAGTGTATTCACCACTAGTGCACTGACCAGCTCAAAACAAAATCCTATTATAAACCCTTATTTAAGCCTTTACACTGAAAAACACAAACAATGTGGCTTAACACCTGTGTGTGTGTGTGTGTGTGTGTGTGTGTGTGTGTGTGTGTGTTTGTACTGAGCCTGTGAAGAGCCATGCATGACTTTTTCTATAGATGACCGAAAAAAAAATTGTATTGTTGTTGCCACTCTACAGCCACACCAAGGAAGTTGTCATTTGTTGAAGAACAGACCAGGCATTTAGTGTTTAGACATTACAACTCATGTAAACACTATTTATTTTTATCTTGTGCATGGTCTTTATAAATATGTTGGCCATGTAATTGAGGTAGATAAGGAAGTGGTTTGGTTGAGGTTCCCTGTAGTCAGTGAGCCAATAAGCAATAAGGAGGAACACACTACTGTGACACAGAATTTCAAAACTGAAGAGACATTGGGAAGTATTTGACCAACCCTAACCCCTATCCTTACCTTAACCTAAATCACAGTTGGGGTTAAGGCTACATTAGGTCTGTAATGGGCATAAGTTGATACGAAGTCCCCACGATGGATCAAAACAAACGTGCTGCCAACACTGGTTGGGTAAAACAAGTGGCACATCTCTCCCGTCTAAAGAATAAAAAAAAGAACAGTGGGTTTCAATTCAAGCTTAACAGCATGTGAATATAAACGTAATGGGAAAGTACTGAACACATGTACTTTTCTTCAGCATTGGGGAATGAATGTTAGCTGTTATATCAAAGATGTTAAATGGGCCAGGAGTTTATTACACCAATTCTTCCATGTGTTCAGTTGTTTCAAGTGATCAAATGTGTGGGAATTCAGCAAGATGACAAATCCTGCTTAGTCTGGTATATTATATTATTATTTAAAACATGTTCTAGTTGCAAAACAAAATATTAACATCAATGCAGGAATCCCCAGTGTCTCATTTTTAGAACTGTGAGACCTATTTCAGAGGCATTTTCAGCAGAGTGCTTGAGATAGCAAGATTGATCTGATGCTGAGTCTGTAATTACCAACACAAAAACACATTCGCTTTCTCTCCCTTGCGTTATCTCTTTATATCGTCTGCATCTAAACTAGATAATCTCTTGCTTCTAACGTGACAATACATCTCCCTGTGCAAATCCTTCAGTAACTAAAAGTACAGCTGAACATAACAAACAGCTCCAGGAAATGAGCCTTGCTGGCTCACCTGTTCTCCATCTTTTACTTTTCTCTCACCCCCTTTTTTCCAACACAGTCTGACCTTAAAATTAGTAGAAATTCATGCAAACTACATTTGGCATCACATCTACCAATTTATTTTTTATAAAATAAAACTTTAAAAGCACAAAAGAACAGTGTCAAGGATATATATGTATATATATATATATATACACACACACACACACACACACAACAAGACTCAGGCTCAGGAATGACTGCAGTCGGGTTTTAAAAAAAGAAGCTGTTGGTAAGAAAATGGGAAAATTAACAGTAGTTTCCTCTGTTCTCCTGTTGACTTCCCCTTTTGTTGACATGATACGTACTGTACTTGAGGGTGCTGGCACTTGAACATAAGCAGTTAATTAGGTTAATTAGGGGTCTGCGGTTGAAGTAAGGAAAACAGGACACCAGATTTCAACATGGCACCCAGTTCAGTCCAGTGAAAGTTGCTCCCATGTTCACATGAATGGGAATAAGGATTGTATTAGACCAAATGTATCAAATTGTGATTAGGGTTAGGGTTAGGACTCACTGGTTTATGACAAAAATCATTCTCCATTTTATATTGCTACTATTTATTTTCTAGGGGGAAAAGGCCTTTGGGGCCAGTGTTGTACATGGAATTTGCAGCACCACTGTTTGAACACTATTGTGGTCACTGCTTCACAGTGCTGTTCATGGGGGCTTTTTTTAGGACACTGTCTGAAAGGACGATCTTAGATGTCAGTGTACAGTTATGGTGCTAACTTTTTTTAACTGGCGTACCATTATAGACGTCACGGCACAGAGGTGTGTTTGCATGTGATGCTTATTCATTAGTGCAGATTTGTTTTGATTTGCAACGAAAATCAATTGCATAAATCTGTTTCCATTGCACATAATTAACTTTGATTTTATTGATATTAAACTATTCCACCATAGTCAAGTGCAAAAATTGTCATGCCATATTCAAGATGCTTGTTGAGCATTTATTCTAAGCACTAAATAGCTCAATATACATGTCTGAGTTTTTTTCACTGCTTTCTGGAGATGGAAGACTTGAAACTGTGAACAAGGCATGGCATTAGATCTGGCTGGGTCCCTGCCTCCTTATCTAATAAAGCAACTGTCTGTCAGAGACAAGACTGAAAGGAGGGGGGGGCACAGAGGGGAAAGAGAATATTGATGGCCAAGCTTCCACCTTTGGCCTAAGCTGGCAAACAAACAGAAGGGTGATTGCCAAGCACTACACTAAAGCCACTTCTACTTTATCCTCTTGATGGAAGTCTGTGACATGACTTTACAAATTCACTGCAAGAGGCTCCAGCATCACCAATAACATGCACCGACTCAGATATTGTGCTGGTAATATCTGGAAGAAGGATGTGACTTTCTCAAGCTTAAAATATGGTTTTAGTAATGCAGATTTACTCCTGCACAGTGTAAGATTTGATGCAAAGCCAAAATGATGCAGTGATTCATGTAAGCATGTGGGCGGGAGAGCCACTTAAGAGAAATCCTAATCACAAGCCTCCCCTCCGGCTTGCTGCAAGGGTTTTGTGGAGGATTTAAAATCACAAGCACTTAGGAGTTACTGTTAATTAACTTTACAACTAACTTGCTTGGCTTAGTTAAGAACATGCAAATACCCCTAACCCCACACACAGCCATTACAAAACCCCACTAAACCAAATTTTAGCCATTATTTTACAAATGCCCCATTAATGTTTATGAGGAAAATAAATGTGAAAGCTAAATATGTCATAGACATGGTCAGCAAAAGCATACAGCAGTCCAGCCAGGGGGTAAAGGCTCTGTTTGATAAGTGAGACACCTAAAAGAAATAAATTAAAGGCATTAGTAGTTGTAGCCTTTTTTGGTTGCCATGGCAGCACAGAATCAAGCAAACAAAATATTCAGTTCTTTTTACATGTCTTCAGTAATTAAAAAAAACAAAGTTTATACATACAGCTACAGTTACAGGGATATTCAAGAGACTGCAAGAACTGTTCTCCTCGTGCATCTGACAGGAGAAGAAATTAGGACCTTGGTCACAGTGCTGTGAAAAAGTAATGCCACCCTGGGTGTGGCAAGTGAAATTGAACTCAGCTTTCCAAAAACTGTGGTTAATCACATTTAATTCGTGATTTAGCAAGGGAGTGGCTTTTTGACACCTTTTAACGTGCTTCTATTTAAGTGAAGCAAACTAAAAGATCTTAAAAAGCAACACATCATGCCATGATCTAAAGAAATTTAAGAACAGATCAGAACCAAAGTAATTGACGTGTATCAGTCTGGAAATGGTTCCAAATTCATTTCTAAGGATTTAGGAGTCCAGCAAACCATGGTAAGAGCTATTATCCAAAAATGGAGAAAACTTGGAACAGTCCAAGAGCACAACAATGACTCATCCAGGAGGTTCAAAAGAACCCAGATCAACATCTAAAGAACTGCAGGCGTCACTGCCCCAGTTAAGGTCAGTGGTCATGATTTAACAATAAGAAAGAGACTGGGCAGTGGAGAGTTCCAAGGCCAAAGCCACTGCTGACTAAAAAGAACAGAAAAGCTCATCTCACATTTGCCAAAAAATCTTGATTATCCCCAAGACTTTTGGGCAAATATTCTGTGAATGAACAAAAGTTGAACTTTATTAAAGTGAGTCCTGTTACATCTGGATAAAAATACACCAGCATTTCCTAAAACATTATATCAACAGTCAAACATGGCGGTGGAAGTGTGATGGTCGTGGGCTGCTTTGCACCTTCAGGACCTGGTCAACATGCCATAACTGATGGAACCACAAATTCTGTGCTGCTCTACCAGTAAATCCTGAAGGAGAATGCCCAGCCATCAGTTCACGACCTCAAGCTTAAGCTAAAAAACCTGACAGACAGTGTTAGGAATTAAGTATGACGGTCTTTACAAGTGACAAGAGAAAACAACATGAAACGATGCACTGATTGTTGAAAAAAAGCCCACATGTTCTGTGTTACACTGATGTTCACGAGAAACAACATTTAATTTCCCTCCTTTTTGCATGTAAGTGAAAAAATAGAATGAATATAGAATATAGGTGAATATAGATGGAAAAGTGCAGCATTTTGAAGCTGAACGCCAGCAGTTATAGATTGTTTTAATCATTAAAGAATTTTAATGAATTTTTCAGCTTGATTCAGATGGTTCCATTGTTGTTTAGCACAAAGTATTCTGAATGAAGAGTCATATTATATACTTTTCTAGACCCACTCTGAAGGCAAGCATGAAGGCCTCCCTATCATTACCTGATTGCAGTCTATCTCTTCTGACCTTGAGTTCTTAATGACATCCTACTTTTGGAGAGTCTAAAAGGTCAAACATGTCTGTATCTTGGACTAATAATTAGCCTGTCTGAGGGATCTTCAAGCACTGGTCCCATCTCCTTGTGCCAAGGGCAATGGGTGTGATTATTTCCATCAATTTACTGGGTCAAAGCTTGGTGAGCTTCCAATAGCATACTTGTAATCTCAAATCTAGATGTCTGGAGATGAAGAGAATAATTAACAGTACAATGGCATTTAGTTGTGTTTTTTACTTCAAAATTGGAGTGTTGTTATTTGATACAAATGAACACCAACCAGCAGGTACAAAAAACCGTTGCCTAATGGGAAGCTAATATATAACACAATGATGTTTTAAATGTTTTTTACATTTTGAACTAGAGACATACACAAACCCCATGCCTCTGTCCAAACCTTTCTTGGGTGTGTTTCAGCATAAAATATTTATTATATTTGCAAAATACAATCAAATTAAGTTGGTCAGCGAAAAACACTGAATGAGTTTGTCAGATTAATAAAGCTTTGAGTTGAGCTTTGAGAGAGAGATAACAAATCACAATTTGAATTCCATTTAAAAAAGAGAAACAATGGTACATTGTGTATTATGATATGAGGCAATATACTGTAAGAACAATTATGCAAAAAAAGCTAAAAAAACAAAAAAACAAATTTGATGTAATTTGTCTCATTGTCACAACATGACATTATCTGTCACACAAACACTATCAGAGTATGAGAAGCATTTGTAACATTTTATGGCACTTTGGCCTACAGATCTGACAGCAGACAGTAGAACTAGGTACACTGTGGTATCACTTCGTAGACCACTGGTCCAACAAGAGGTCCCAGCACTTTGTAATTAAACTGGAATGATGGAACCACAGATCGTACCATGTGTAAATACACAGGCAGAAAATTACTTTTCCTATTATTTCTATGTACATGGACCATGCAGCAAAATTGTGTTTTGTAATGAAATTGTTTTGCAGACTTTCTGTGTGGGTTGTACTGCCAAAACTTCTTCAGCTTCCACAGTGTTTCAGTTCAAGGCACTGTATATGTACAAGGCTGTGATGTTGCAGAGGTATGTGGTTTATTTTCATGCTAATTTAAACATTTGAACAAAAAATTGTTTTCTCCATGCAGAGGCAAACCTTCTCTCTCCGTGCAGTAAACACATTCACTCAGAAAATGGTAGATAGCATTTATTGGTGTTTACCTGCCCTCTCGGGTAGATGACTTAAAGTATGACAAGATGATACAGACGCCTAGATAATGGTTTAATGTTTGTTGATGATATTTCATCATTTTCTTGGTGGAATCCATCACTTTGCTTTTGTGCCTGTCCTTCCTTTTTGTCTTGTTTTCATGCCGCTTTTGACTATGAAACATAATTACATAAATTACAAAAGCAGGACAGTCCTGAGATTTAGCAAAAAGTACAGATAGATTTTTTTGTGCTGAAGGTATGTCCCTGAACTGTTCACAAAAATGCATTTCCATTTCATATGTGTTAAAGTTCCTATTAAACAGTGCTTCTTGCCTCTTAATTGCAATAATGTTGTCCTACACACTGTCCAACAGTCTGCTGGAATGCTAGACACAACCCAAACCCAAGCGCCCTCATGACTGGAGGTGGTGTACTTGATTGCAATGTTGCAATTGTTTGCCTTATGAGAAAATCTCATTTGTATTACACAGTTTGGTCAAGCAGAAGTTTGAGTCACAGCAAGCCCAGCTTTATGAAAACAGGCGATAGCGTCTCTTTGCATACTAATGGAAATATTACTTTCCAGTGCTTCTGGTACATAGATGAGGGGCAAAAAGAACTCATGTAAAAACAACTTCCAAGAGGCACACCATCTGCCGGGAGAGATACAGCGTATTGGGATTTTCAAAGAGGTGCTGCAGAAAATGTTATGAGACAGGAGTGATTCATTTTGGTTCTCACACTTTCCAGAATTTCCTGATTTAGATATTATTATAACCTCTTGGCTGCACCACCACAACAGTGTGTCAGCCTATTGATGATCCCAGTGTGGGCTTGCCTTATTTTAGAACACTCTATACATACCAATGAACTTGTCCACCATATCCGCTCTGTGTGGGAGTGTGTATAGTGAGCAGGCAAAGTGGCACAAAAAGCATGTAGCATGGGGATGCATTACAACGTTTATGATAAGACTATGTGTCTCTCTGAATGGGTCTCAGCTGATGGTTGCTGACAGGAAGACATTGGTGTGCAATCATATTGTTGGAGGAAATAAAACATGCTGAAACCTTTAGCCCATCAACCTTAATACAGGAAGAAGCAGCACAGCTATTACTATAAGAGCCAATAGGCCTCTGTCAATCTCCAATATTGAGCTGGATGAACACACAAAAGGTTTTTTTTCCCATGTGCTGTCTGGGACTCTCAAGCAGAAAAAATATGGATGCCACGGCTGATGTCCACCTTCCCTAGAGGGCATTAGCAATGCATGGCCTCCGAATAGCCCCAGGCTCGCCTCAAGGATATGACTGTCCCAATCTGAGCAAGTTCAAATCACATTTTGCATCAGCTATTTTTGTGAGTTCCTTTAGACTGCACAGGGCATTCTTGTGAATAAATTACTGGATCAGCATTATCATTACTTTTTTTCACTCTTAGAAATAAATCCAAGGATTCCTAAAGAGATTGATGTGGAGAAAGTGTAGAGCCCCACGTACCATGTTAGTCCCTAAATACACAACTCTGACATATTTCCAGAATTCCAGAAGATGAATTATAAAAACACAGTTTAGCTGTGATCTTGTGACCTTGAAATTAAGGAGGCAGATAAAGTGAAGTAGTAAATCAAATGTGTGCAAGTGCATGGACAGTGAGTTGTGAAACCTGTTGTGTAATGTAAAATGAATGACAATTAATCAACACTAACCTGTCTGGGAGTTTTAGCTCAGGCTTGCCTGAACTGAACGTGACAAAAAGAAGGACTATACTCAAAAGCATCTTGTTATATCTATAACTATATCCATAAGTGGGATCAGGCTAGATTTAAATCCAAGCACCTACAGCTGTGTATGGTGCAGCATTAGCGTGCAATATGAACTGAAGAGCTGTTGCTTGGAAACACAGATGATTTGGGTGCCAATAAGGTGTCCAATGAGCCAAAACAGGTAATGGTTTGCTTATTACAGTTGTGGAGTTGTTGCAGTTAATGTGTGGTTTTGGTTGATTGGATGAGGCTGTAAATCCTCTAACCACAGCAGCTACAGTAACAGCAACATATAGTGCATCTGAGGAAAGACAATCCTCTGCAATGTAGTCTGCCAGGCCTCACCGTGGTACACTGCATCTTATGTATGGAAATATATACATGCAGACACATACCTACAGTACTTACAGTACAGACAGGAGTGAACAGTGCAGCTGAAGTTAAGACTTCTAGAGAGCTAAGGCTCAGCTAGCAGCTGGATGGTCAGTAGCTGTTCATGTTAAGTACAAGATGAGGATCTTTATAGATATTATATTCAGAAACTTGGTTTACCAATGGTTTGAATATACCAGAGCTAGGGTACATAACAAAGACAAAGTAATCAGTAACATAATGCATGACTTTAGCTGATGAATAATTAGTACAGCAATGTCATTTCATGTCATCGAGTCATTTCAAGCAATAATGGTCAAACTGGGCTACTGGTAATTCTGTCTGTGTCTGTGAAAAGCAGCTTTGAATTACTTCCTCTAGCTGACTCCCTCTGCTCTCTCTCTTTCTCTTTGTGCCTGTCTCTGCTCTTTAGAGGGAGCTGGCTCTGTAAACAGTGTGCAACACTCAAAATGAACCTTCATGTGTAAAGCTGCATTAACCTTCCCTAACTACATTCAACACAACTATTACAGTGTTAGGCAGCGATGAGCACGTTTATTATGCCCAGTTTCAATAGTGCACCCATGAAAAAAGCTTAAAGTAAAGAACAACGGCCTGAATGTTAACATGTTATAAGGTTGGAAGGCTAACAGTTACAGTACAACACACTGCCACAGACTGAAGCACATGTGAAGTGACGGACTCATACAAACTGTGTGTTTATAATCCTGTTGTTATTCAAATACTGAAATGATGAGTTAACTGTGCAAACAAACCACACTGAGGATGGATTCATCGTTGAAGGAATAATTTTAAATGTGATTATTCAGTTTATGGTAAGAAATGATGCCACTCTCGTGTCTATGTGAATTAAACACCAGGAGCTGGTTAGATTAGCTTAGCATAAATGCAGAGAACAGCATGGCTCCATCCAAAGGTAATAATCTACCTGCCAGCACTTTTCCTTTTTAATTGTGCACAAAAAAACTGCAACAAATTAGGTGGTAAAACTATTTCATGAGTGACCTAGTGACTTTCTACAAGCTTAATAGTTCCCTGAACACAAAGTGACCAAATACCTGCAGAAAGTGACTGAATCCAGCCAAGAGTCACTGCCTTTGAACAGAGCAGGGTAATTGTTTCCCCCCCTTTCTAATCTCTTATATAACCCTTTTAAACCTATGAGCCACAACACTAGTTGTCAAGACCTTTGCTGTCTGTTACTGACTTAAGGTACCCCTTTACATCACTATGCATGGGAGTGTCAACTGACAAAACAACAATAACCCACACATGACAATATTTGTCTCCTAAAGCAATGACAGAGTGGTTTGATGCATCAACACACAACACAGACATTAGAGTCCAGTGTGAGACACTGTGAGTTGGAAGAAAGACTGTTGGATTTTTTTGTCTAACCATTACTTAACTAACTAATCAACCAAAGCGTGGCACCTCCACTACTGTAGCTAAGCATTTCTGATTGTGGTCATGATGACAGGTCTGACATGCAGTGACCGTCGCTCAGTATTGTTTTAGATGTAAACATTTGTAGTAAACACTATGGAATATTTTTCACTGTATTTCTGACAATTCACTGATTATGAACCACAAAAAGAACCAAGAGAATAACTGATCATTCAAAATAATGTTTTCAACCAAGAAAGGTCCTTCAGACTAAACGCTTGTGCTGCAAGTGAGGAGGTTTTTAGTTCATCTTAGAAAAAGGTAAAAAGAGATAACAACAAAGAAACTCTGCAAAGGTCACATCTGAAGACTATATTGCTCATGCTATTGCTGATGACACTATTTTACCTACAGGCATATTCTACATTTATATGCTGTACATTAAATGCGATGCCAGCAGCACAATGCACATATAAATCTCAACTTTAACGTGTCTGCTTCTCCCTTTGTAAAGTAGTAAACATGTAATTGTCAAGAAATGGAGAAGAGATCAGAGATTTGGGAAGAGGAAGTATCTAGATCACACTGCATATGAGCACACATTGTGCAATTAATATAGTCCAAAACAAAGAGATGAAAGAGAAGGCAGACTGCAAGCAAGAGGCTCTTATTGGTCTTTAGCTGCCTCTCGACAGATGGCTTCAGGTAAGCCAGAGGAGTAGGTGGAGGCTAATATCTGAGGCTGGCTTTTAGTCAGCATCTGCCGAGTAGCCAAATAAGCCAAGGCACTCATTTAGAGGCACAGCTCTTAGCTCTTGGGTGTGCCTGAAGGAGGTTTGTCCTTCACGTGTCTTTAAGACACGAGGATTCGGCCATGATGTGTTAGTATCACTGTGCTCCTCTAAAAGTGGATATGTTGTCACGGGAAGCAAATATGAAACATTTAAAGTGTGATTTTTCTGTGAAGCAAAGATGCTCTGAGGAGAATTACTTGTGAAGCCGCGCTGACTGGCTGGTCAGTAAAACCTGACTGATGTAAGTCTGCCTTTGCTCTTAACATTCTTCACTGCAAAGCTCTCCTGTTTTCATAAATTGGATGTGTGTGTGTGTTGTTTTTAACTCCACACTGGTAGCTGGATGATACAGCTGAACGCACACAGCACAAAGTGTGACTGAGAAGTACAGAGTCTGGGTCAACAACAGCTTATGCTGTATATTGTTAATTCAAGTAAAACACTGTAATAAATATATGTTTTATTCTGTTGAAAGTGAGGCAATTACATTATTCAATATGAAAAACAACAAAGCCTTCTAAATAATCACTTGTGCATGTTTGTGTGTATATTATACAAAGGTAAATTTCATAAAAGCATACTGTATATTGCATTGCATACAACTGTAAACAAAGTGGCGTTTAGAGGTGAGGGAGTGAAGGTCATAAATGACTGCTTCTCTGAACTGGTGGTACACGCTGACACAAGCAAATTCAACGCCACGTACTGTACAGTACGTCCTCCTCCAGCTCTTCTCCACCACATCTTATTCGCCTTTATTCACCACCTCTATCTTGCTTTTGTCAGGCTGGTGTCTACAGTTCCAGATTAAATAGGAAGTCCAGTGGATTCTATTAGTTCTCAAAGAGCAGGAGTCTGTTTGAAGAACAAAAGGAAATTGAATGGAGGGATAAAGGTTAAGATGTTAATCAGAGACTGATTTTGAAATAAGATGAATGAGAGCACTATAAAAAAGGGTAAAAAATAAAATAGCAGTATTTGTTACTTGGGAAATTTGAGACAGAACATTTACTAAGTAGTGTGTTTAAGTAAAAAGCTGTATTTGCTATGTTCATATGTTTTTGTAATGTTGATGTATTTATAGTTATTCATATTTGCTGTAAATTTCCACTGGCAGTAAATACTGGCCTACATTTCACTGCATTCTCCAAGTTGAAGCTACAGAAAGAAGCTTTTTATAAAAGAAACATGTTCCTAAGCTCATCTTAATGAGAGGTGCTGTCAAAGCCTCCTGTGACACAGGCTCACAGAACAGTGGTGTGCTGCAGTGGTGCAGTGATATTCCCTTCCAAATGTTTTTGAGCAAGGCGCCCCCTTCTAAGCAATCAGAGAATAGCAAGGACCTCTACTTGATTTGTAAGTTTTGTTGCTTCTTGTTTATTGTCATTTCATAACCATGACTGTGCAGAACATGGTGGAGTGTAAAGAGCTGCACAGAGCTGTGAAGGGCTGGACCGAGGAGAGGGCTTTGTTTCCAAGTCTCATGTCAGCTCTACACCCTAAACAGCACTTTATAGCTTTGAATAATATTAAATCTACAACATTTATTTATTTATTTAAAAGGTGCAGCTAATATGTTTGAGATACTATGATTTGTTGATGCTACAGCCTTCACATCAGCTCAGTCCGCCACCTAGTGAAAGTTGGGAAATGTGCAGGCCCGAGCACAAGTTCTCATTTTAAACGAGAGTAGAAGCAAGTCACCTCACTGTAGCCACATGTGAGACGGGGTAAGAAACTGGACTTGTAGGACTGAAGAGGTTCTTTTGCACAGACAGAGCTAACACTAATGGTAACTTTGCTCGGGGGACTGGCAGGAGGGAGGATGGGAGGGGCAAGGAGAAAAGGTATGTGGTCTTGAGTTAGTTTTGGTTGTTGGCTGTCTGAAATTAGTTATAGGGTCATTATCACACACACACACACACGCATGCGTGTCTCTTCATAATATCTGATAGTTATATTTTGGTGTGCATCTTAAACAGATCTCGCATGTGTGTCACAAACTAAGCTAGAGTCCACCTGAAGACTTACTTTCACAGTGGATGGGTTGTTTTAGCAGTCTTGACATACCACATGTTTCATCAAAACCTTGAGATGCATTGGCAAGAGGGTGGTGAAGACGACTAGACCAGCACTGCAAATTACTGTGCAGGAGAACAGATCACACAGTCACAGCATTGCTGGAGGTCATATAGTATAGTACGGGACAATCAAATATTTGGAAGGTACAGTACATTAGAGCTTTTTTTCTGCATCATTTCCATCAAGCATTGACGCAAAAAAATTGTTTGTAATGTAATGTTCACTGAGAATATCAAGCTGTGATGTCTGAAGGCTGAAAGTAACAGAGTGGATCTAATATACAGAGTATGATGAAAGCTGCCTGTCACACCACGCCTCAGACATGTTATTGACTTTTTACATCACACACAGAACAACCAACAGATAGATAATTACCACATCACGCTGCAGAAAGTGTAACTGAAGAGTCAGCCTTACTACTATAACAAGTGTGCAGTGGCATTTATGTAAAGGTGGGTTCATTCTCCCAACATAGGCTCACATTATGGTGCAGCCCAATAAAATTAAAGAAAGCAACTGTGTCATATGTGATGCTTTCAGACATGTAGAAGTAGACATCTGTCTGATACATTAGAACAACCAGTCTCTAGGGTATATTTACATGCAGTCCCAATTATTGCAGTTCCCACTCCCTGTGTGTGTATCATAACAAAATACGTGCTTTGTAACACTGAAATGACCTACAGCACCGGGCATAAATCTTAACATTTGTGATGAATGAGTTCATCAGGTTCAATTCAATCAGGTGAAATGTTAAAATAAGAGATAAATGCATGAGCTGTTCTGACAGAGGTTATTGCTTTTACTTATTGGTAAATTAACCAAAGGATTATTTAAAAAATGCTAATGAACAGTTACATTAATAATCAATGCATTAATTGAAAACCAAGTTTTCATTGGTTACAGCCTTAAATTGACTGTACCAAATGTATGAAGACTGTCATTTCCAACTCAGAGCAGAAGGTTCACACGTAGGTAAGGAACCATTTAGTTTGTTTCACAACTCCCGAGAACACAGTGGCCAAAATGGCCGAAATCCATGTGAAGTCCTGCTAACAGGCTAACATCTTCCATGTCTAACCCCTTGCAGATAAATCAAGTCTCATTTTGATTCACCAAAGTGGGCTGCTACAGAAATTAAAATGGATTTTTCATGTTCCCCTGGAATTTTATCTCAAACCACTTTTATTATACAACATACCCAATGAAATCGTTCTCATTCAACTATTACACATCCATCTCAAAAACAATTTAGTATATTATTACATAGTTGTGTATTATCAAAATAAGAAAAACAAATTTGAATTAGTTTTCATATGGTTTCTCATATTTCAGTAGATCTTTAGTTGAGCTATAAGAGCTATGAACTCATTGTACCCTGAAGTTCTTTGTTAGCATGTGTACAAATTATTAGTACATTTCTACATGTTACCAGGCTCATTTTATGGACTCTTACACTGTGTCTACAGTTCATGTCTTCGTGTGGGGTGCACTCACCCACTGAAAGCAGTGTGTTTACAGAGTGCACAAGGGAGCCAACAGGAACACACTGGATAAGAGAAAGCCCTGTCCTAAACCCAGCAACAGTCAGCTCCACACCCAACAACCTGTTTTTATCTGTTTGATCATGGAAAGGTGCTAAAATGTTTGAAGAACCAACACAATACAAGATTAATTAAAAGAGAAGCAAATCACTTGTGCAACACACACATATGAAAAACACACCAGGACGTGTCTGCTGTTGACACCAGCACTGCTGAATGTGACATCTGAGTGACCTGTGGTGTGTTCAGTAACATTAGTTCAGCTTTTGTTAAGCTAAAAGCTGCAAGGTGTTTATCCTGTGTCCCCCTCAGTTTCTGTTTTACAGGTTGGATTTTTGTTTTCCCTATACTTACTA